>LPNX010730078.1:198077-302125 GCA_001517045.1 Pseudotsuga menziesii | reverse complement strand
ATGGTCTCCTCCATGACTATCCTACCAAGTCTTTAAAACAAACTTGTCCTATTTGTCCCATCAGAAATCTGACCTTCTGAGTGTATTTGATTGAATATCTTGATTATAAAACCTTTGTAAATAGTGAGAGATCCCTCTCTGATTGTATTAGGTCAGAAATACATTCTAAAGTGGTTTTTGCTGTTACCTCGAGGTGTACCTTTTCACAACCTGGGTACATTCTGAGTGCTAACAAACTGGCGCCGTTGCCGGGGAACGAAGGTTCAAATCTTCCCTGGGTATAAACGACATACTTTCAGATTTGATTGTTGATGGTGAACAACAGTCAGATATCAGCAAGGTTGTGCATCTTTCACCTGGCGACTCCATCTTTGAAGAATCTAGTGTTCAGAATTCCTATGGTGACTCCACTGTCAAAAGATTCCAAAGTTTGAAGAAGTTGATTCAGTTTATTCATTCGTCGATATGAGTTCTTTGTCTGCAAGGTATGCTCCTATGAATCGTGCTCATATTCCTGGTTTTCCAAATCAAATACCTAAAGTGGATTGGCAAACAGGTCTTCCAAAGTTTAAAGATCAAAAGAATGATGATGCTGCCCTTCATTTGGTTAGATTTCATGTGCATATACATAAGCTGGGAATTAAATTGCATGAGGAATCTTTAATGAAAATGTTCATGGCTAATTTAGAAGGAGATGCAAGATCATGGTATGAAGGGTTACCATCGGAAAGTTTATCTTCCCTTACTGATTTTCATACAGTATTTCATGAACATTACCAAAACCAATACCCCTCCTTGTTGCTGGTTCAAGATTGTTGTATGCATGCTAAAGGTTTCATTGAGGATTTGGAAAAATTGTATGGTGATGATGAGTTAGTGGATGAAGAGCTTTTAGAAATTTTATATGAGAATCAATTTCAGAAAAAAGAAACACAAATTAGTTGTCTTCACATTCAAGAAAAATCTCAGCAGTTAATAATTTCTTCCTCTACTGAAAGAGACATGAGCCAAAACTCTGATTCAAGCAGCTACATTTATTTTCCTGAAGTAGATGAGAATTTGCAGCAGTCTTGTCATTCTTTGTGTGACCAAGAAGGAATTTGGGATGTTCAATCAAACCCTTCTTCATATTATTCCACTTCTGAAGTTTTGTTTCGAGATGACGCTGCTTATTCCCAATCAGAAAATTCCTTTTTGCAGCAGCAATTTCCTCTAAATTCTAATGCTTCTGTGGGTGATTACAAAAAGAATTCCGATTCTACAAATTTTCAGTCTTACAGTCCCTCCACATATTTATTTTCTGAAAATACATTTAAAGAGAAATCAGCCCGTGGATTAGAATTGGAAAAAAGATATGAGCAAGAAGATGATCAGTTTATTGATGTGAAAGAAGACGGTTATACTCTTGATGGTTTTTCTGATGATTGTGGCCAGCTTGTTGAAAATTATGTTAGTGATGGTTTTAAAGAAAATTTTAGCCTACTTATATATGATGAAACTGAAGAGCAATCATACCATCAATCTCAGTATGTGAAAGAACCAGCAATGTGCAATAAACAAAGGGATCACAAAGAAGGAGATGAGGACTCTCAATGGGATGTTTCTTTAAATCTTTCCAATTCAGAAACATTTTGTCAGGAAGACATCTTTCTGCTTAATCTTGTTGAAGAAAAAAATGATATTCCTCTTGAAGTGCTTAATAATAATGGAGTTGTAAACGTAGAAATATCAAATGAAGTTGCTGATATATCATTGAAAGACAACCATGAGAATTCCTTTCAAAGCTATTCTAAAGATCTGTTTGACATTATGCAAGAGGAGTTACTTTTTGGACAGCCTTGTCATGACAAACAAGTGATTGAGTATTTTAAAATTTGTCATGTTTTTTATGATCCAGTAGCAGAGTACATGGATAAATATTTCAGATGGAGTAGTTGGTTATATGTTTGCAGCAAAGGAAAAAATTTTCATCTGTTTTGTTCTTATGTTCTAATTTTGATCAAGCATGAGGAAGAAATGGAATTATTGGATAAATTGTTTGATTGGCTTCATTGGAAGTTAGATTTTGCTTGATTGGGCATTTGTGCTTGGTTAAGTAGGATAGGTAGGCATGAATAAGCTCGACATGGCGAGCATTTCTTTTAGCAGTTTACAGTTTGGTTTCAGTTTCAAGTGCAATTCAGTTACAGGTTACAGGTTGACAGAGTGGGATTTGTTTGCAAAATGGTTTCAGTTGATGGTTCAGTTCAAAACAGGTTGAGGATTTCAGAGAAAGGTTAAGAGAAACCCAATGGATTTGGCACCTGGTCTACGGGGTTCTTTGCTACCTCACAGGGAGGATAGCATCCCTAGTTGGAGCCAGTTGTTAACACTAAATTTATTTTTGTCTGAATTGCTCCTATTGCCTTCAAAATTTTAAGTTCTTATGGGTGATTGAGTTGGTTTCCAAAGTTTTCTCATTAAAATATGTCCAAGTTGGCAAAGAAGAGAAGGTAAAGAAGTTTAGGGGAAAAGGACAAATGAATTTTTCACAAATGGGGCAAAATTTCTTATTAATTTTTGAAGGAAACCTAAAAAATGGGTTTTATAAAGACTTTATTTTCTTTATATTCAAAGCTTAATAATTTTGAATATTTCTCCAAAGTCAAATGCCACCTTTTATTTACTAAGCCAAAGATTAAATAAAGGTTTTACGCGCTAAATATGATTTATTACCTTTCTTAAGGTATAATCAAAACATTAGCGCATAAAATAATCCTATGGCTGATGTAAAAAGGTAAATTAAATCAATGGGTAATATCATTTCGGGAGGGTAAAGTTGTGCGTTGATTAAAACCAAAGTGCTCAGCGGAATGCATATATGTAAAGTTGATCCGACGGCAGAGAAATAAAGTGAAAGGTAATCAACGGCTGAAAATAATTCCGGAGCCCAGAGTTGCGTGCTAATTAAAACCAAAGTGCTCAGTGGAATGCATATGTGCAAAGTTGATCCAATGGCGGAGAATTAAAGCAAAAAATAATCAACGGGGAATATTAATTCCAGAGCCCAAAGTTGTCTGTTAATTAAAAGAAAGGAGCCTAGCGGAATTCATTATATGGTGCATGATCCGACGGTGGAAGGTTAAAGGCTGATCGCATCTACGGCTATGAGGGATTCCGGAGCATGAAGTTGCACGGTGGTTAAAAGTAGGAAGCTTGGCGGAAAGGAGTACACAGCACTTGATCCTACGATTGAAAACGAAAGGTAATTAGATCAAGGGTCACAAATGAATCCGGAACAATAAGGTGCGTGAAAGATAATTTGAAAAGGTGGCTCCGGAATAGACCATTGTTTATAAATAAATTTGACTTTGTTTTAAAAAATAATTTCATTTGTGCCGCGGGCTGAGGGGAAGAGATAGTCCATAGTCTTTGCGGAATCTATAGCTAAATCAACGAAGCTCTACTACTGGATATGTGTATGCTACTGAGACTACTGATACTTCGACCGAATCAATCAGAAACTGGTACTTCTATATACCATAATGCATCCTTTGCTTCTTATGCTTGTAGTGGTGCTGCTACTCGTGCTTGTGGGTATGGGTCTGAATCTACCAGCCCAGAAGAGTTGCAGAAATATATACAAGGACAAATGGTGTGTGTTCTCTTGCAGTAAACGGTTCAAAGATTCAGAAACAACTTAGCATATCATTCTGGAAATGACTGTTTTAGTCATTTTATTCAACGATTTTTTACAGCAAAGGAAGAAGATATTTCAGAAACTGAAAGAGGTTTTTCATCATAACATCTTGATATACAATAACCTCTCTCATTTTTTACTCAGGTGATACATATTGGGAGCAGCAAAGTCATCTTCAGATGGAAACTATTCAGATTTCGAAATGACTGTTCTAGTCATCCAACAAAAATAATTGTTTAGAGAAAATGAAGATGTATTTTGAGAAACTGGGAGAGGTTTTTATTAAAAATGTACATATCTACAAAAACCTCTTTCAGTTTTTACACAGGTGCTACAGTTCATCAGCAACAAAATCAGTTGTACAGGCCATTTTTCAGGTTTTCCAAAAGACTATTTCAGCCATCCACTTCAAAGAATTGTTTTGGACAAATGGAATTTAATTTGACAAAACTGAGAGAGGTTTTTATTCTTAACATTCCTATGGTAAAAAACCTCTTTCATTTTTTACACAATAATCACAGGTTGGGATATTTTTAAATATCTTTATAGGTCATTTTTCCAGAAATATACAATTTTATTATATGAGTCATCAGCTTCAAAGGAATATTTCGAGGAGATTGAGATTATTATGGAGAAATTAAGACATGGGTTTTGTTGGGCACATGTCCAGTTATAAAAACCTCTCCCAGATTCTACACAGCTATCACCAGTGGAGATATGCAAGAGAAACGTTGTTGTAATTGTTTTTATTTTTAGAAGTAGGGTTAGGTTTTGAATTCTCAGTTAGGTCAAGACTTTTCGTATATAAACAAAAATGTAATTGATAGTAGAGAGAGGATTTTCAAGAGCGGGAGGCTCTACATTTTAATGGCTTCATGTTTTCAGTGAATGAATGAAATTTGCAGAGGAGGAATGTAAAATATTTTTCATGTCAGAGATTCTTGTGCCATCTTTTCTTCAGTAAGTAATTTCTTTATGTGATTGTTTATCCTGTTTCCCACTCCATTGTGTATTTGCTTTCATGCTTGAGCATCAGTTTGTATGGGATAGAATTCATCCTGCATGCTCTAGGTCTATTGTTCAAGCATTTTTCAAAATATTTTCTTCTAAAGTCTTGCAGAATTCACCATAGTTAGGTGCTCTGTTTGATGGAATGTCTCCCTTTGTCTGCTAATCAACCTGCTAATACCTTAAGACTGAGTAAAAGGTGCCTACCTTGCCTCTGATCATAAACCTTCATAACCCTACCTCCTGCAACCTATTTCAGATCTGATTGTTGACTCCATTGCCCAATGGTCTCCTCCATGACTATCCTACCAAGTCTTTAAAACAAACTTGTCCTATTTGTCCCATCAGAAATCTGACCTTCTGAGTGTATTTGATTGAATATCTTGAGTATAAAACCTTTGTAAATAGTGAGAGATCCCTCTCTGATTGTATTAGGTCAGAAATACATTCTAAAGTGGTTTTTGCTGTTACCTCGGGGTGTACCTTTTCACAACCTGGGTACATTCTGAGTGCTAACAGTTGGCACCTCTTGACCACATTAACATAATATTTGAAGATGGATGGCCAAAAATAACCTGCACTCAATTTTTTTTGGGTTGTACAAATCCCAAATAAATGACCACAAGATGCCCCTCCATGGAAATCATTTAGCACAACCTTAGCCTTCTCATGAGTTAAGCAATGACGTAAAATGGAATCAACCCCATGGCGATTGAAAGTATCATCCACTATGAGCTAGTTCTTCGCTACATGACGTAGTCATCGACACTAATCTCATGAGAGGTGAGTAGGAACCTTCAATGTTTGCAAATAAACAGTAAAATAAATCCATGAATACAATATTCATATTCAAATGCACATAATCGGACGGGAAAATATATTTCTATTAATAAAATCAGAGATTACAATAGTGACAACCTCTATCAGCACGTCTATGAACTGGAGAAATCGAGTCCTCCACCTGGGCCTCCACTACCTCAATCCTCCATCTCTCAATAACAAGCTCACAAAGCAAAGTCAAGCTTGGGAAGAACACAAAGTGATCCAAGGGACAAAGGGATGCAAATTCAAGTATAAGCAAACTGAGGCAACAATGGACTATAGCTTCTTTTCTCTTCAATGTATCCAAGGGGTTTCTTAAATAGCACTCCAAAAGGGTAATGGAGGGTCGAATCCGAGCCATCTCAAGGAATATGGAAGGCCAAGAGTCAAGTGGTTTAGACTCATATGAGGAAAATCCAAAATTATTTAGCTTTATCCACACATCTCGATGTACGGAGGTTTTAGGTCAAAAGTCACGTGTACACGTGAGTATAGGTTTAAAAGTCGCATATAGCAATAAACAAGGGTTTTTTAGGGATGATCTTGGAACATCAAAGGATAATATAAGTCCATGGGGTTCATATATTTTCAGAGGGACATGGAAGGCCATAAATATGTGATCAGCCATGTATGGTAAAATATGCTATAACAGTTGCAGCAATGCAATCCATGACTGGCATTGGTTCAACCCATCTAGTTAAGTAATATGTTGTAGTGATAATGTATTGTGCACCTGTTCTCTTCCCTAGTGGATTAATAGGTCCAAAAAAATTAACAACCCATTTTTCAAATGCATGTAAATTTATTTGAAGTACTAACGACATTTCATCTCGCTGCGATGAATTTCAAGTTCTATGGAAGATGTCACAGCTGCGACAATATTCTTGAGCATATGCATGCAAAGTAGGGAACCCCAATCCCTGTTGTAATATATTTTGCACTGTATATTTTCCTGCATAATATCCTCCTACGATACTAGCATGTGCCTCATTCAATATCATTGGTCGCTGGTGCTCCAAAACACAGCAATGCAGAATTTCATCTGGTCCCATTTTGTATAACTGTCCTGCTATCAACTACAAATTCACAGCTCTCACAACTAAAGAAATGTATTTTTTGTTCCTCATTTGGAATTTTGTTGGGTCATGTGGTTTGTCATGATGGAATCTTGGTCAATCCTTCTAAAATTGTGATCATCATCGACCTACCACCACCCGCGATAGTAAATAAGTTGAGAAAAACTCTTGGACATACAATCTACTACCAGAAGTATATTAGAGGATATGCAAAGGTGAATGCTCCCATGGATAAATTGCTAAAGAAGGATGTTAAGTTTCAGTGGACGAAAAAAATGCTAAGAGAGTATGGATATTTTGAAGAATAAGATGGTTACAACACCCATCCTAGTTTTTCCATACTAGAAGAAAGAGTTTCATGAACATTTTGATGTGTCCTATGTAGCGCTTGGCATTGTACTCTCTCAACTAGGTGATGTGGATATTTCTCATCCTATTTACTTTTCTATCTAGAAATTGTGAACCGTAGAGAAGAATTACACCATTAACGAAAGAGAAGGCTTAGCTATGGTGTATGTGCTTAAAAAACAACACTACCTCCTGGGTGGACATTTCAAGATGTTCACAGACCATTCAACATTGAAATACCTAGTCAATAAGCCATTGTTGGGGGTGGGGGGGGGATATCCATCGATGGCTTCTCCTCTTCCAAGAATTTTATTTTGAGATCATTGTTAAACCCAATCAACTAAATTTAGGATCCGACCATTTTTTGAGAATAAAAAGTGGAGAAGAACCGGGTAATCTCAACGATAGTCTTCCAAATGCACAATTATTTGTGATCAAGATGTTTAATTACCATTACAGATATATTATACAATTTTTGAGTATGAGATATGCAACAAATAGACTCACTACACCATAGAAGAAATAGTTAGTTGTGAGACCTGCGAATTTCCAGTTGATAGCAGGACAGTTATACAAAATGGGACCAGATGAAATTTTGCATCGCTGTGTTTTGGAGCACCAGTGACCAATGAAATTGAATGAGGAACATTCTAGTGTCGTAGGAGGATATTGTGCAGGAAAATATATAGTGCGAAATATATTACAGCAGCGATTTGGGTTCCCTACTCTGCATGCATATGCTCGAGAATATTGAAATAATTGTGCATTTGGAAGACTATCGTCGAGATTACTTTGTTCTTCTCCACTTTTGATTCTCGAAAAATGATCGGATCTTGAATTTAGTTGACTAGGTTTAACAATGATCTAAAATTAAAATTCTTGTAAGAGGAGAATCCATCGACAGATCTCCCCCCCCCGCCCCCCAAACAATGGCTTATTGACTAGGTATTTCAATGTTGAATGGTCTGTCAACATCTTGAAATGTCCACCCATGAGGTAGTTTCATTTTTGAAGCACATACACCATAGCTAAGCCTTCTCTTTCATTAATGGTGTAATTCTTCTCTACGGTTGACAATTTCCAGATAACAAAGTAAATAGGATGAGAAATGTCCACATCACCTGGTTGAGAGAGTACAATGCCAAGCGCTACATAAGATGCATCAAAATGTTCATGAAACTCTTTCTTCTAGTCTGGAAAAACTAGGATGGGTGTTGTAACCATCTTATTCTTCAAAATATCCATACTCTCTTAGCATTTTTTCATCCACTGAAACTTAACATCCTTATTTAGAAATTTCTCCATGGGAGCATTCACCTTTGCATATCCTCTGATATACTTCTGGTAGTAGCTTGTATGTCCAAGATTTGTTCTCAACTTATTTACTGTCGCGGGTGGTGGTAGGTCGATGATGATCACAATTTTAGCAGGATTGACCAAGATTCCATTGTGACAAACCACATAACCCAACAAAATTCCAAATGAGGAACAAAATATACATTTCTTTAGATTCAGATAAATATGATATTGTCAACACATTTCCAACATCATTTTGAGACTCTTAATATGACCTTTTATGAGCCCAAATATAGTCCAATCATAACAATAGACCTCAAGAAACTTATGAATAAAATCCTTGAATGCATCCACTACTATTATAGAAACAATAGTAGGAGCATTCGTGAGTCCAAAGGGAATGACCATATACTGGAAACACCCCCACTTCGTCGCAAAGGTGGTCTTGTGTCGATATTCCTTCATGATTCTGATCTGATGGAAACAAGAGAACCCATCAGTAAATGAATAAACTTCTTGACCCTCAACACTCTCCAATACCTCATATGTAAATGGATTTGGAAATGGGTCATGCAAGCAAGCATTATTCAATTTCCTTAGGTTGACACAGATACGTACTTCCCCGACAATATTATATTCTTGTACTACGATCGAGATGATCCATTAATATTCTTCGACAAGTTATTTTATACTTGCATCCGACATTCAATATAACTCTGTCTTAACTTTTTGTTGGTACCTTGGGTTCAGTTGGTATCGTCGCTGCTAACTTGATTTGCATCAAGTTTCAATGGGATCTTCATTTCTACAAGATCTTTAACAATTCCTTTCATCACTGAAAAATTTGTGGGAAACAGATCCTGGAATTCATGTAGTAAATCTGCGATCTTCGCAATAGTTTCATCGACCCAATAATATCCCATATTGGTGAACTTTGGATTTTTTGGTGACCAAATATTTACTTTCTTGATTTTTAAGAGATTCATAAATTTGTCTTTCGACACACCTTATCCTTCCACTGTGTGAGTTCCTTCAGATTCATGAATGTTAATATCACGGGGATCATCATCATCTAGTTCACCTGTTACATTATAGAACTCCATCCATAACTAGAATTTTTTGTTTCTCTTATTAAAAAATTTCATGGATACATGGATATATTTGTATTGATTACTTGTAGAGAAACATCAATAGACAGATGATCATTAGTAAATTTAAACGTTTAGGTAAAGTTGGTAACTAAATCTTCCTATTCTACTATCCCTTGTTGCATCTTGTTCGATGTATACCTGTTTCGTGGTATCATTGATCCAGATGGAGATCGGTGGACACCCATCTATTCCACTAGCTCAAAACAATTGTCCATTGTGGCAGTTTCCTAGTTATTTTTCTATAGTTTTTTAGGTCCTAAACTTTTGGGGCCATTTTGAGGCCTTAAACAACATTTTTTGGAGATTCAGGGCCAAATGGTGGCCATCGGCATGCATTTGGCTGACCAAAATTTGTAAATCTTAGACAAACCTTTCCAACAAGCTATCGAATGCCCAAATCGAAAATCGTATGCAAAAGTTATGACCCCGGGAAGTTGACTATTCAACTTACCACCTTGGGGCTGCAAACTTTATGATGGTTCATCTTCCAGGGTTATGTTTCAGAATTTTGGGGTTCTCACCTCTTTCTTATTATTAATAGGCACCTTTGGCCTCATTTTGTATTCATATTGGCACGGATGAGCGTAGCAGCGACATCTCTTCTTAGAGATAGCTACCACCATTCTAGCAATTGTATTACAGTCTGTTCTATTTCTACAATTTAATAGAATATTTGTTTACTGTATCTCTGTTATCTTTGCAAAATGCCTTTTATAATGACTCTGTATATGTTCTTTCATTTCGTTCACACATAAATCCAGATCAGTAGTATCAGAGCAATATTCTCTTTGATTGTTTCTCAACGCATGTCCTCAACGAGGTCTGCGTATAGAGAGTTTGGTCTCTGTTATCTCCCAAAATAAAATAAATTTATTTATGATAGTATGAAGAATTTAAATGATACAATGAAGGATATGAAGATCACTAACAGTTTTGAAGATCTCTATTTTTTTTGCAAATTTCACAAAGTTGTAGCTTCGGTGGCTTGGGCGAGGATCAAAACATCTCATTAGACACTGAAAGATGGAAGATCAATAGCAGGTAGAAAACCCCTTTGGCAGATAGGCATATTGCTGAAACTTTTACACCATTGGAGAATTTTTCAAATAGTAATTGGAAGTGGTGAAGACTGCAGATCAGAGGTGTAGTCCTCTATTACTCTGCCACTATGGAGAGGATAGCAGCTAAAGGTTCCGCCACTGTAGAGAATATAACGGCAAAAGGTTTCAATGGTGAGAAGATTTGGAGTTTTGATCACCGGTGTTATGGAATATTTTCTCACTACGGTGCCGCAAATACGGAGAATACAGTGACTAGAAGTTTCGCAACTACGGTAAATATAATGATTAAAGGCAGCCGATAAATCAAAGTCACCGCCGATCAGAGGGAATGGAAACGGCGTCAGAGGTGCTAAAAACTAACCGGCGGCAAAATAGTTCATTGCGGAGCTGCAACTACGGAAGGAAGAAAGACTACGACTTTCAATCGATGATAAGGATCATTCTGACAATGCGACAATAGATGAACTCTTGGGTGATCGAAGGAACTAAAGACAACACTGCGGTGATTTTAAAGCTGAAAATTTCCGCAGTGTCAGCGTCAGAACTTGAAGACACTAGCCATCGGTGAAATAGTCTACTAAGGAGATGAAATGGTGGAAGGCAAACTTACTGCTAGTTCCAAAACAATACAGACTCATTATTGTCGGAACTTGAAAGGACTAATTATCGGTGAGCTTGTTCCCTAGGGAGCCGAAACGGCGGGAAACGAACTGATTACGGGTTCCACCACAACATAAAATTTTGGTGATTGGAGGATCAAGGGACTAACGTTGTGGAGTTTTAGTTCAATGTGGTGCTGCAACTGCGGAGGAAAAATAGACTACGGGTTCCGAAACAATACAAAAACATCCCCGATCGGAGGAACTAAAGACTAACGATTGGTGAGCTAGTTCTCAAAGGCGCCGCAACGGCGGATAAAATAGTGACTAAGCATTTCGATAAATCAAAGTCACCGCCAATCGGAGGGAATGGAAACTTCAGCATCGGAACTTGAAATAACTAATGATCGGCAAGCTAGTTCTCAAAGGCACCGCAATGGCAGATAAAATAGTGACTAAGCGTTCCGATAAATCAAAGTCATCGCCAATCGGAGGGAATGGAAACTTCGACATCGGAACTTGAAAGAAATAATTGTCAGCACAATAGTCCATTAAGGAGCTGAAACTGTGGAAGACAAATAGACAAGGCTTCTGTGACCAAAGGAAAACTACGACGATCAGAGGTTCAAGGGACTAACGATCAGCGAGTTAGTCTACTAAAGAGCCGCAATGGCAGAAATCAAACCGACTACGGGTTTCACCATAACAGAAAATCATCGACAATCGGAAGAAATACAGACTAATCGTTGGCACAATAGTCCATTAAGGAGCTCCAACTACGGAAAACATTTAGGCTTGGATTGCCGATGGGCTAAAGGAAACAGATTCCGATCGACGATAGTGATGGTAAGTCGGTAAACTGCAGAAACATTGAGACTTGGAGTGCCAAAACTGCGGCGATATTCAAATTTGGGTTGTTGATAGAACAGAGGAAAAAACCACCGATCAGTGACCACAGCGGTAAACGGTGAAAAAATAGAGGCTTGGAGTGCTGAATCTACGGCGAAAAGATAAAGAAAAATCCAACGGATTAAATGAGGAAAAGAACTTCAGTTAAACTCCAATACACTGGCTGTTGGCGGCAATTTCACAGCAAACCAGTAGTAGTGGTTATCAGCTACCACTTCAGTCATTAAAAGATCGCCCAGTGAACTAGATCTTCACAATGAATAAACAAATTGTTAGTAAGGGTTTGAAGCCCTAATCGGGAAAAAACTATGACTTTCATTTATTTTTGATGTAAACAGATCAGATTTTCAGGATCTGTAAATTTTGTAAAAGGCTATAAAGCCCATGATTATTTCATTCATAAAGGTTCGACCCTGGGGATTTATGAGCCTGTTCCATTATCAAGCGTCTCATCTGGTTTATTCTAAGTATAAGCTCTATTGTTGTGATTTGTTCAGCCATCTCTTTCTTTACTGTGTTTATTTCCTGAATGTGCATTTAGGTAATTTTCAGATTTATTAAAGGGCCAATAGTTGTCATCCTATTGGTTATTTAGTGATATTTGATTTATAAACACCATCCTCAATAGGATTTATCCATTTATATGCATGTGTTATGTGTGTAAGTCTGCCAGCCTGGTGAGTTCTCCATCCCTGCACCTTTTGTCAAACTACTGAACAAGTTGTAACTAAAGCCTTGTGATTGAGTGAACCTCATGCATGTCTAGAGAGTGGGAGGTTATATAGGTTATCCAGCTTGATCCAATTCATAAAACCCAAAAACATTTTAAGTTACCAGGAATCCTCAAGCTACAACCTAGAGGAGTTTCTTGGAGTGATAACAAAGTGGCGCCTTTGCTGAGGACAGAAGATTGAAGCTCAACTTCCCTGGGAGACGACATAGATACATGCTTTTATGATAGACAAAATTTGGACATTATTACGATTGTAATCATATATCTGGAGACTTCATTGGTAAAAGGTGGCTTCAAGAAGACCAAGTACTAGAGAAAACCCAAAGGGGCCACCAGCAACACCAGTTTCAAATCTAGAAGAAATCTTGAGGAAAGCTAGGGCTTTACTAAGACGGACTAGTAGTGCTGCACAGAACACTACATCAGGTATTTCAAGGAATCTTTCTGTAATTATTTCTTCTACTAAAACTCTTAATTCCCAGCAATTTTGTATATCAGAAAAATATAGGGCTTGGGTATCTTCAAGCACTGCTGCTTGTGAAGGTCCAATCCCTAGTGAGTTCACTAGGATAAGTATACCACCACCTTTTCAGCAAATATCTTCATCAGTGTTTCCTTCCACCTCCATCTCCATACCCATTTCCAATATGGCTACCCCTCAATTGTCCAAGATGGAAAGGATCCTAGTAGCTAGGTATGCACCCCTAGTTTTTCCAAATCCTCTCGCAGCCATGCCTATCAGGGATTACCTCAAGTATATGCCTAAGTTTACAAGGGAAGGGGATTTCACTACTGAAGAACATCTAGAGCCTTTTTATAGCTATGCTAAAAATATAAATATAGAACAAGAAGACGTATGGACTAGAGTCTTTGTGTAAAGCCTAGATGGCCAAGCTAGAAAGTGGTTTAAGGAACTGCCTGCTGGGTCAGTGGCAGGCATAGAGGCCCTAGATGACGTTTTCCTAAAGCATTGGGGAGAGGGGAGAGACCACCTCTACTACATCATAGAGTTTAGCAACCTGAGAAGAGAAAATGGTGAGTCTGTCTCCAACTTTACCAAAATATTCAACAACATGTACAGCAAGATCCCTACTGAGATTAAGCCCACTAGTACCTTAGCTATGATAACTTATGCGAATGCTTTTGACTCGTACTTCTGCCTACTTCTCATAGAAAGGAGGTCTGCCTCCTTATCACTTATGCAGGATGCTGCCCTAGAGGTAGAGTCAAACATTCTGGCATCTTAGAAGGTCAAAGGGAAGGTAGACAGGAGAAAGAAGCCAACAGACTATAATGGAGCTTCGGCATCAAAGAACAAGATTGAAACAATGACCAAACTCTTAGATAACCTGACTACTGAAATGTCAAAATTGAAGGACCAAGGACATATGCCGGTGAGGGGTAAGGGGCCAAGTGACTTTGCTCCTCGAAACCCAAATTTTGTTCCTTATAGAAGAGGAAACCCCCCTATTCAGATTCTTAGAAGGGAGAGAAATCAAGGGGAAGACCAGAGAATAAGAGCTCGATTTCAAAACACTGTATTAGAAGAAGAGCTGGAATTCATTGAAGACAAAGGAGAAGCTGAAGACAATATCCACTGCATGGAGGATGAGGTGGACTATTCCTTTTTGACCTAGGCAGAATATGAAGAAGCCGTAATTGATGAGCAGATCGCTGAAGAGGTTGTCTATCAGGCTGATAGTCAGGAAGGTTACCAACTGAGGTCTAGGTTGGTTGCTCCCCTCAAGAAGAATGCTGCACTTGCCAAGCAGCTTTCTACACCTACTAGAAAAGCTACTGTTTTACCAAAGAAAGTGGTTGTTTCATCCAAAACATTGCTTAAATCATCACCTTCACCCACACCTGGTTAATTTCAACTCAAACCTACAACTCATGAGGTAAGGTTTTCAGATAAGTTGCATTATGCTTTCAACCTTGAGTTTGAAATTCAAAAATTGAAAATCCCTTTCCCTTTAATTGAGTTGATGAAGAATGATGCATTTAAAACCTCCATTCTGAATTCCCTTCAGCCCAAGGTGCACATCTACACTGACTTCGTGAACCTGCAAGATGACAAGCCTGTTGTAACCCTAGGCCCCGTGATCGAAGACCTAAAGGACTCTTTCCCACCATTCTATATATCATTGAACATCCATGATAAAATCCTCCATAACTGTTTGCTGGATTCAGGAGCCTCTCATAACTTAATGCCAAGGGCTGTGATGGATGAGATCGTCCTCAGCATTACCAAGCCCTACCACGATTTATTCTCCTTTGACTCCAGGAAGGTCAAGTGCTTGGGCCTCATCAAAGACCTTGCTATAAACTTAACTCAGCTACCTTCGAAAAGCATAATGATGGACATCGTAGTGGCTGATATTCCTCCAAAATTCGGCCTTTTGCTGTCCTGGTCATGGAGAAAAATATTGGGCAGCACCCTTCAGATGGATCTCATGTACACCACCATTCCCATGTTTGGATGGGAGACTAAGAGACTATACAGGGAAAATCAGCTAGCATACATCATAAGCAAGGAGAGTCGCTCAGTGAATCACCCGATCTACGCCGTGGACACTGATTTCAGATCCTGCATTTTGCAAATAGATGATAATCAATAGACATCAGTTCAGCTCACTAAGCCCATGTGTCTGCAGCCCAAATAAGTCACAACATCGATCTGGACCATGTATTTCGATGGGGCAAGCGCTCAAAACTCAGCAGGTGCAAGGGTCGTGTTGATCTCCCCATCTAAGGAGAACATTCATCTATCGTATAAGCTCGATTTCAGAACCACGAACAACGTAGCAGAATATGAAGCCCTGCTGCTGGGAGTTGGGGACGTAGACCTCATCATACAGCAGGTCAACAACACTTTTCAGATGAAAAATATGAAACTGAAGGCCTACAGGTATGAGGTATGGAAACTCAGAGACTCATTTATGTTTTTTGAACTATCATATAATCCTAGAGATTTGAATCACCTAGCTGATTCCCTGGATGTCTCTGCAAGTTTGTTTGTTCCTCCTTTACCCCCTAGGCTCAGCTATGATGTTCAGGTCAAGTATAGACCCTCTCTGCCAGACAATGTAAAATTTTGGAGGGTGTTTGAAAATGATGGGGAGCTGAGTAAATTCCTTCAGTTAGTGGATGAATTCTTTGACATACACATAGACCAGGAAAACCTTAACCTGGAGGAATCCAAGCAGCTCAAACTAAAAGATAAAGTGACTGAGCATAATATTGTCCAATTTCCCAGCAACTACATACCCCGAGGTCTAGTACCATTAGAAGAACTGTTTGATCACAATGACATCCCGTTCAAGCCTGCCAAAAAGGGAGCTAGATCCTACTGTCCATGAGCACAACATAGGCAGCCAGAGCCATCCAAAACTGATAAATCTATCCACTGGGCTGACAGCCGAATAGAATTCTGAATATTGCAGCTTGATAAAAGAGTTTGCTGATGTCTTTGCATGGGAGTATAGTGACCTAAAAACGTATGACACCAACATCATCCAGCACAGGATTCCTTTGGAGAAGGACACCATTCCTTTCAAATAGAAGTTGAGACCCATCAGCCCTCTTTTATTACCAATGATTGAGAAAGATATCCACAAACTCCTCAAAGCCAAGATCATAATCCCCATTAGCTATTCCTAGTGGATTGCAAATCTAGTAGTGGTAAGAAAGAAAAATGGAGAAATCAGGTTGTGTGTGGATTTTAGAAACCTGAACAAATGTTCCAAAAAAGACAACTATCCACTGCCCAAGATGGAACATCTGCTGCAGAGAGTCTCGGGGGCTAGGGTCATGTCCTTCCTTGATGGCTTCTCTAGATACAACCAAGTGGCTGTGCACCCAGATGACCAAGAGAAGATTACCTTTACCACCCCCTAGGGCACCTTCATGTATACTAAAATGCCATTTGGGCTAATGAATGTTGGGGCTACTTTTTAGAGAGCTATGGACCTAGCTTTTGTGGGGCTAAAAGATAAATATGTGCTGATATATTTTGATGACTTAACAGTTTACTCTCATAGCCATCATGACCACTTGCAGCATTTGAGAAAGGTATTTTTGAAGTGCAGAAGGTATGGAATATCATTGAACCCCAAGAAATCCTAGTTTGCACTCAATGAAGGAAAACTCCTAGGCCACATAGTCTCAACTAAAGGTGTAAATATCGATCCAGTAAGAGTGGAGGAAATTCAACAGCTGTCAATACCAAGGTCAAAAAGAGACATTCAGTCCTTTTTAGGTAAGATAAACTTTCTCAAGAGATTCATTCCAAATTTCTCCAAGCTGGTAAAGCATATAACCATCATGCTAAAAAAGGATGCAGAAATCAAGTGGACCGACCAGGGAAGAAATTCTTTTGAAGACATTAAGAGATCCATCATGGAGGCCCCAACCCTGATTAGTCCCGACTACACCAAGGGTTTTTACGTTTTCTCTTTTGCATCTTATGACACAATGGCAGCTGTACTATTACAAAAGAATGATGAAGGTCTGTATCATCCAATTGCTTTATTCAACAGAACCCTGAGAGATGCTGAGCTAAAGTATGACCCAATTGAGAATCAGGCTTATGCCCTCATAAAATCTTTGAAGAATTTCATAATCTACATTCTTCATGCAAAGGTCATTGCGTATGTGCCTTTAGCTGCTGTGAAGGATGTTTTGACTCAGCCTGACATTGATGGGAAGAGAGCTAAGTGGATTTCCAAACTCATTGAGTTTGATGTAGAGGTGAAACCCACCAAGTTGGTAAAAGGATTAGGTCTAGCCAAACTCATGGCCAAAGAAAACTGTGAACTGCTGGGAATGAATTTCACATACGTCAGATTAGCAAAGGTGTAGACTATGGTAGCAGCTGAAACAGAAGAAAATCAAGATCAGAATAACAGTCTAGCAGTAGCTGAGAACATATCTTCATGTGAGTGGTACTTAGGTATCATTCAATTTTTGCTAAAATTAGAAGTTTCTCTTGATCTTACTCCTAACCAAGCACGAGCTCTTAAATTGAAATCTGTTAAGTTTTGCATAATTGACAAATTGTTGTACTGGAGGGATCAATCTCGGATTTTGTTAAGGTGTCTGCATAAAGAGGAATCAGAGCAGGTCATGCATCACTTTCATTCTAGTACATGTGGAGGCCACCACTACTAGAAAACCACAGCCCACAATATATTAAAAGCAAGGTACTATTGGCCAGTCCTTTTTGCTGATGTATGCACTTTTGTAAGGGCCTATGACTAATGTCAAATATTTGTAGGGAAGCAACGGCTCAAATCCTTGCCCCTTAGGCCAGTTATAATGAATGGGCCTTTCCATCAATGGGGTCTGGATTTCATAGGTGAAATAAATCCATCTTCTAGTGGACAACATAAATGGATCTTAGTAGCCACTGACTACTTTACCAAATGGATAGAAGCAATACCCACCAGAAATGCCACTCATCAAGTCATCATGAGATTCTTATATGAGAACATCTTCAGCAGGTTTGGTTGCCCGGTAAGGATAGTAACTGATAATGCACAAGACTTTAAAGCTGGGGAATTGGTTAAATTGTGTGAATCAATGGGTATTCAATTGGTGCACTCCACTTCCTATTACCCACAAGGCAATGGCTTGGCTGAGTCATCCAACAAAAGCTTAGTCCAGATCATTAGGAAATTACTAGAGACAAATTAGAAAAGCTAGGATTCAAAGCTTAAGTTTGCCTTATGGGCTGATAGGGTGACAAATAAAAGATCCATAGGGACTTCTCCATTCAAACTAGTTTATGGCACTGAGGCCATCTTTCCTATCCAGCTCTCCCTTCCAGTGGAAAAGTTCTTTCAGGAAGAGGAAGATGAACCAAACGATATGATGAGAAGGATGGTGGATTTGGTGGAGTTACAGCAGATTAGGGAGCAAGTTGCAGGAAAATCAGAGGCTCATCAACAGAGGATAAAGGGAATGTTTGAAAAAAGAACAAAGGCAGACAACTTCTAGGTCGGAGACTGGGTCCTCAAGTGGGATGCTGTCAGACGGGACAAGGGGAAACATGGAAAATTTGACTCTTTATGGATTGGCCCTTTTGTTATAGACCAGGTATATAAAAATAACACCTTCAAATTGCAGAATCTAGAAGGTGAAGAGGTATTCGATGGCCCAGTAAATGGGCGGTTCCTAAAACTCTATTTTATTTGAGGCTCCGAGGCCTTATGATTGTAAATTAGTAGATAGTAGGTTGTTTTGATTTTAGAATAAGACTCCATGCCCAATGGAACAATAAAAAATAGTGTTAATATTAACTTGTTGCTTTTAAGGAAAGGAATTTTGGTCTGGGGTTCTTGGGACCTCATAGGGAGGTTCCCATCCTCGAGTAGGAGCCAGATATTATCTCCCAAAATAAAATAAATTTATTTATGATAGTATGAAGAATTTAAATGATGCAATGAAGGATATGAAGATCACTAATAGTTTTGAAGATCTCTATTTTTCATGCAAATTTCACAAAGTTGTAGCTTCGGTGGCTAGGGCGAGGATTAGAATAGCTCATTAGCCACTGAAAGATGGAAGATCAATAGCAGGTGGAAAACCCCTTCAGCAGATAGGCATATTGCTGAAACTTTTACACCATCGGAGTGTTTTTCAAACAGTAATAAGAAGTAGTGAAGACTACAGATCGGAGGTGTAGTCCTCTATTACTCCACCACTGCGGAGAGGATAGTGGCTAAAGGTTTCGCCACTACGGAGAATATAGTGGCTAAAGGTTTCGATGGTGAGAAAGTTTGGAGTTTTGATCACCGGCGTTGTGGAATCTTTGCTCACTACGGTGCTGCAACTATGGAGAATATAGTGACTAGAAGTTTCGCAACTATGGTAAATATAATGATTAAAGGCAACCGATAAATCAAAGTCACTGCTGATCTGAGGGAATGGAAACAGCGTCGGAGGTGCTAAAAACTAATCGACGGTGAAATAGTTCATTGTGGAGCCGCAACTGTGGAAGGAAGAAAGACTACGGCTTCCGATCGATGATGAGGATCATTCTGATAGCGCGACAATAGATGAACTCTTCGGCAATCGAAGGAACTAAAGACAACGCAATGACGATTTTAAAGTTGAAACTTTCTACAGTGTCAGCGTCGAAACTTGAAGACACTAGCCATCGACGAAATAGTTTACTAAGGAGCCGAAACGACGGAAGAAAAACTTACCGCGGGTTCTGAAACAATACGGACTCATCGGCGTCGAAACTTGAAAGGACTAATTATAGGTGAGCTTGTTCCCTATGGAGCCGAAACGGCGAGAAACCAACTGAATACGGATTATGCCATAACATAAAATTTTGGTGATAGGAGGATCAAGGGACTAACGTTGCAGAGTTTTAGTTCAATGTGGCACTACAACTGCAGAGGAAAAATAGACTACGGGTTCCGAAACAATACAAAAACATCACCGATCGAGGAACTAAAGACTAACGATTGGCAAGCTAGTTCTCAAAGGCGCTGCAACGACGGATAAAATAGTGACTAAGTGTTCCAATAAATCAAAGTCACTGCCAATCAGAGGGAATGGAAAGGTCAGCATTGAAACTTGAAAGAACTAACGATTGGCAAGCTAGTTCTCAAAAGTGCCACAACGATGGATAAAATAGTGACTAAGCGTTTCGATAAATCAAAGTCACCAGCAATCAAAGGGAATGGAAACTTCGGCATCGGAACTTGAAATAACTAATCATCGGCACAATATTCCATTAAGGAGCTGAAACTATGGAATACAAACAGACAAGGCTTCCGTGACCAAAGGAAAACTGCGGCGATCGGAGGTTCAAGGGACTAACGATCGGTGAGTTAGTATACTAAAGAGCTGGAACGGCGGAAATCAAACTGACTATGGGTTTCACCATAACAGAAAATCATTGGCGATAGAAAGGACTACAGACTAATCATCGACACAATAGTCCATTAAGGAGTCGCAACTATGGCAACCATTCAAGCTTGGAGTGCCGATGGGCTAGAGGAAACAGATTTCGATCGACGATAGTGGCGGTAAGTTGGTAAAATGTGGAAACGTTGGGACTTGGAGCACCGAAACTGCAGCAATATTCATATTTGGATTGCCGATAGAACAAAGGAAAAAGCCTCCGATCAGCGACCACGGTGGTAAACGATGGAAAATAAGAGGCTTGGAGCACCGAATCTGTGGCGACAAGATAAAGAAAAATCCAGTGGATTAATTGAGGAAAAGCACTTCAGTTAAATGCTGATACACTGGCTGTTGGCGGCAATTTCATAGCAAACCAGCAGTAGTGGTTATCATCTACCACTTTAGTCATTAAAATATCACCCAGTGAACTAGATCTTCACAATGAATAAACAAATTGTTAGCAAGGGTTTGAATCCCTAATCAGGAAAAAACTATGACTTTCATTTATTTTTGATGTAAACAGATTGGATTTTCAGGATCTGTAAATTTTGTAAAAGGATATAAAGCCCATGATTATTTCATTAATAAAGGTTCAACCCTAGGGATTTATGAGCCTGTTCCATTATCAAGCGTCTCATCTGGTTTATTCTAAGTATAAGCTCTTTTGTTGTGATTTGTTCAACCATCTCTTTCTTTACTGTGTTTATTGCTTGAATGTGCATTTAGGTAATTTTTAGATTTATTAAAGAGACAATAGCTATCATCCTATTGGTTATTTAGTGATATTTTATTTATAAACACCATCCTCAGTAGTATTTAGCCATTTATATGCATGTGTTTTGTGTGTAAATCTGCCAGGATGGTGAGTTCTCCATCCCTGCACCTTTTGTCAAACTATTGAACAAGTTGTAACTAAAGCCTTGTGATTGAGTGAACCTCATGCATGTCTAGATAGATGGAGGTTATATAGGTTATCCAGCTTGATCCAATTCATAAAAACCAAAAACAGTTTAAGTTACCAGGCATCCTCGAGCTACAACCTAGAGGAGTTTCCTGGAGTGATAACAGTCTTGAACTAGTTTCACTTGATCATTCTCGCCATCCCAAATGACCTCCAATGGCCAAAGAAAAGAGAGACAACGGAGCAGGATATCCTATCAAGTCATTGCTCAAGGAATCCCTCAAGCAATAGAGGAACGAGATGATGGATAATTTCGCCCAAATCCTTCGACGAATGCTAGCAACAGCAAGTGCATCTTCAATGAGCAGTCAGTTCAGGGATGCAACTCCCTTTAAGGTACAAGTTAAATTTGATATTCCTTTATTTGAAGGAAATATTGATGCAGATGCCCTGGATAATTGGTTGAATGTTCTAGAAGGGTATTTCTCTGTCCACAATTTTTCTGACAGAGAAAAGATCACCTTTGCACTCCTTAAGGTAGTCCCCCATGTCCAAAATTGGTGGGGTACTTATTGTGAGCAAAACTCATTGGGCAAGTTTGGAATGTTTGAAACAAATCCCACTTGGGCCTCTTTCATAGATACCGTCAGGGAACAGTATTACCCTATGGGAAACTATGATGACCAGTACACAAAATGGACCATTTTGCGTCAAGAAAAGGACTAGATGGTGTTGGAGTACACCAACAATTTCATACCTTGCGTACAAAGCTGAGTATCAAGGACTCTGAGCAGCACTTGATTCTGAAATATCGCAGTGGTCTACATCGGTAAATCCGAATTGAGATGGACTTCCTTGACATCTCTTCACTTGGATCCGCCTATCGGTATGCTGTCAAAATCGAGGAGAAGTTTTGACAAAAGAACAAGCAAGACTCTGGACCTGCACACCCACCGCAGAAGCAAGGCAAGGGAAACCTTGGCCCACAAAACATAGGACAAGGAAAGGACAACCAGTCCCCACCACAAGCAAAGAAGGGAGATGGAAAGACAAAGAAGGAAACCGGTAAGTTGTGCAAATTTCATAAAATCCCTTGGCACAACACTAATGAATGTTGCTCAAAGCAGTCATTAGTGGCTGAGATCAAATCTTCAGAATCAGATCTTGATTCTGATTCTGAACCCAATGCCACAGCCACATACAATGGGAGGAAGATCATTGATGCAGATCCCACTACCACTATTACTACTAAATAGATTCAACTAGAGGATCCTGAAGAGTCAGAGGCAGAGGAGAGCCTGTTCCACTGGTAGATGTGGGTGAAGGGGATGCCTCTACATTTTGTTGTTGACAACAGCATCCAAAAGAACCTGATCTCAGCAGATGTTGTCAGTAGATTGGAGCATTCGACAACACCACACCCGCAACCTTACAGCATCAGTTGGCTAAGCCAAGTACGAGGTATCAACATTACTCAACAATGCCTCCTACCATATGGCATCAAGCCTTTCAAAGATGAGCTACTGTGTGATGTGGCCCCACTTGAAGTCTGTGATGTTCTTTTAGGACAACCATATATGTGGAAGCATCATGCTGAATATGAGTCACAACCTCGTAGTTTCATTGTTACTTTGGGAGGAAAACTCTATCGAATACCAGATACTGTTGCACCTAACAAAGTCTTGCAAGGTAGGAAGATAAGCTCCCACATCAGAAAATTATTCCTCTTCACAATTGCGTTTGAAGGAGAACATAAGATCACAGAGACCTCCACACCCTCTGCATAGGGTGTCTCTGCTCATCAGACACAAGAAAAAGACAGAGCTATTGTTTCCTCATCTACCCGAGTACCTATACAATGCAAGGCCATGCATTCAAGGTGCTCATCTAGAAACAAATCATCCATACAACAATTACAGCCTTTTTGGGATGTCAAAGAAAGGAAGCCTCTTCACTTCAGCAAATGTCGCACCAAGAGATCAACTCAACACACAGTTCGAGATATGATATGGGATTCAAAACAATGGAGACCATTGCTTCCTAAGGAGGGAGGATTGATCCAGATGGAGATCGGTGGCCACCCACCTATTCCACTGGGTCAAAACAATTGTCCATTGTGGCAGTTTCCTATTTATTTTTCTATAGTTTTTCAGGTCCTAAACTTCCAAGGTCATTTTGAGGCCCTAAACGATGTTTTTTGGAGATTCAAGGCCAAATGGTTTCCATCGGCATTCATTTGTCCAACCAAAAGTTGTAAATCTTAGACATACCTTTCCAACGAGCTATCAAACACCCAAATTGGAGATTGTATGCAAAAGTTATGACCTCGGGAAGTTGACTGTTCAACTTACCACCTTGGGGTTGCAAACTTTATGACAGTTCATCTTCTAGGATTACATTTCAGAATTTTAGGGTTCTCACCTCATTCTTATTATAAATAGGCCCCTTCGGTTTCATTTTGTATTCAGCTTGGCACGGATGAGCATAGCAACCACATCTCTTCTCAGAGATAGCTACCACCATTTTGGTAATTGTATTACAGTCTGTTCTATTTTTGCAATTTAATAGAATATGTGTTTACTGTATCTCTGTTATCTTTGCAAAATACCTGTTATAATGAATCTATATATGTTCTTTCATTTCGTTCACACATAAATCTAGATCAATCATGTTCAATGTGTGTAAAACCTGATGGACCCATTCCTATTGTGGACATGCCTCCTAGATCACATGACAATTCTCAATGTGCTCGACAGGACTAGTCAATCGTGTGAATTTATGGCTACTGTAGCTGACCTTCTCTCCAAACTAGATCTCCATCAATCTATGGCATTGATTCCATTCTGAGATAGATCTTTTATATATAACCCACCATCTTGCGAGTGTATCCTTCAATGCAAAATCTAGGGTTGACAAGCGCTGGGGATCTGTAACTTTTTCTTCAAATTCCATAAGAAAATATGCCAAGTTAGGAAATCCCTCATAGGTAGGTAGATTAAAAACCTAAATACCTACCATTTGCATGGATTTTGCAATCCTTGCACATATTTTGCACATCTTCTGATGAACACTTCATGCAATAGGTTCTGCCAATTTTCCACAGCTTCTCCAGAATCCGATGTACAGGAACAAACGCTTCACCAACTAAGTTTCTTGTTGGACGTTGGATTCACATAATTATCCATTGCAGAAGTAATGTTATAAATTTGGTCCATATATCCACCTTTTCCTTCACTATTCACCTGCTTGACATACATTTGGCCTTCTAGAGGATCAAGTGATGCAACTACCCTTAATTCTTCATCTTCAAACGTGAGTATCATTTTCTTGAAATTGATGATAGTTTGGTTATCAATGGCTGAATCAATCCCCAAAAGCACAGGATATGGATTCGTATCATCATTAATGTCTATCACCTCAAAGTATGCATGAGTGAAAAGTTCCTCTATCTCTACTAGAACTTCAGTTAGTTGACTGATAAGTAAAACCTTCGACTGATTTGCTAGTCTAAGTTGTATAGGAGACCATACTAGTCTCGATTTTCTCATACTCTCCCAAGTTTGTCTCGTAATAATGTTCATGTCGGAGCCCAAGTTTATAATAATATATTCCATTTCATAATATCCTATCTGGGCGACCTTTCCCAGTTCTCGACCAGTCTTCAATATTTTCCCGATATGATTAACTCTCTTTTATTGTCACACATCTTCTTGAGGTTCTTCTATTAAAGCTATCAATTATTCTACAACATCTTTATCTTGGATTAGTGATAAACAACTTTCAAAGAACTCTTTTAATTTACTAACTGTTCCCGTTGGATTCTATAGAAACAACTAATCAAATCTCTTAGGCATCTCCAGGATCATTCCTTCAGATGTTATAGCTCTAGATGTCAATGCTCGATTTCTTTCAACAAATTTTTATCGTGCGTCCAGGAATACTTATTTTTCTTTGTGGACATTGAATGGTAATTTATGTTGTGTTTTTGGTAGCACTCGAGGTTGTCCATATGGTGTGTCTTTATCAACTCTGGTTGTGGAACCTCCTCTAGTGACAACAACAATACTTCATTCCCTTGGTTCAACAGAGATCTTTTGTATGTTTAGATTGGGATTTTGAGGTGAATTCTGATTTCCCGCATTCTTGGAATTCCATTTCATAATCAATTGAGGGAACTCTTTGACAAAATAGTCAAAATAATTACAATATGAATAAGTCATAGTAGGATTTTTGCAGTACCTAGAAAAGTATCTAGGTTGTCCATAATTATAACACATTACTTGGTCTCTTTCACAACAAAATCCTCCTCCTCTTCCTTGACCTTTGAAAATTTGACCCCCCTAGGTTGAGGGTATTGTGCTTGAGGGTACTGAGGTTGAGCATACTGATTCTATGGATATCGATCCTGAGGGTACTAATTCATAGGAAATTGATCCTAAACTCGCTCATCCTGCATCTAGTCATCATTCTTCACTAGGTACATGTCGACTATTTTCTCTTGTAGTAGCTAATATTCTCTGCAATCGTTCTCGTCGTGGCCCGTCAAATGACAAAATTTACAATATAGACTAGCTGGCACACTTATGATTTTCTATAAGTATAATCATTCTTCTCATCGATGTTCTCTAGTCTAACATACTCAACGCCAAGGCATACCTTGTGTATTCATCATATTTGGTGCTCTTGATGCCACATAATTCATTAGCATCAGGAAGTTATCTTTATGATGTCCTTTAGTTCTACATCTGGTACACCATAGTTCTTCTTGTACTTCCTTTCCTTTCTTGATATCACGAAGTTGCAATATAAGGTTGGAAATTTCCTACTCCAGTTTCTCCAACCAATGAGGCTTCTAATTTCATAGCCGGTTCTAGAGCCTTGCTCTAAGATAAGATATTCTGTTGCATTAATGGGACACAGATATGTGGAAACATCACCACAATAAACCATTCTTTGTGTTAGACGTCTGACATTTGAAAACTTACTATGGCCATCAAAGTCTTGAATCATTGGTCGAAGTCCCAAACAGACTCTGTAGGTGATTGCTTGATTTTATTTTAACTCCGTAATGCACCATGACTCAGATTTCAGTTTCTTAAACTCATCTACCAATCATGTCCATATCTGATCCCATTTATTCTGAGCAGTTCCTGTAGTAACTATAGACCATTTCATGTACTAGTTGAGTGCATGACCACTAAGGGTCATGATCCAGACAACTTCACATAGAAACCAGTGTTTCTTATGGTCTTCTAACCCATTTCCATTAAATATTGGCAACTTTATATTGTTCCCAGCTATTCTCATTACTCTTGGTACTATTGAATTAAAAATTCTTCTAGTAGGAGTTCATTAACTGCCAGTTCCACTATTACTGTTAGTTGGATTAGAAAAAACCACTAGGTGATGTGCTTCTCGATATTACCTTGGGTGATGTGCATGGAGTCACAAGCATGTCATAATATTGAATTGGATTTGGTTCTTCTTCTTTTTTGGCTTCCTCAGATATTAGCTGGTACTCCTCTCCTCTAGTCGCACTGTGACTTCCTCCTCTTGTCGCAGTCCTTCTTCTCTTCCCAGACTGAAATATTTTCCACCCCTTAGGAATTCACTTTCTAGTTCAATATCACTATTACCATAAAACATTTCAATTTTTCTCCACCCATTATGCTCACAATATTTCTTGTGTCATATCCCAGGTCTCTGCGCACAAATTTTTATTCATCGAATTCCATTCTTAGAATCCCTTTTTCACACACCAGGATCTTAATCCACAATATTAAAGATTGCAGATATCGACCTCACGGTCCTTGGAAAAATTCTCTTTCTGTTTCACTATATGACTTTATCATGTCGACTACAATTTCCATGATATATCCTCCCAAAATACTATCAACCCCAAAATCAATAGCCCTAGATATAGGATTACTAGTTCTTTTAAATCACTGGATCAACTTAGCACTCCACTTTATCATCTTTCCTCCTTGGAAATTTTTCTTCTGGGTTTCTAGCTTTGACAACCACTCATGCAATACAATGGGAAATTCGTTATAGAAAATTTCATGAATTTATGTGCAAAGGTGTCATTCCAACCACTCAGGTGGGTTCCATTGTGATCCTTCACTTTCTTCTCGTGCAAACTCTTCTACCTTATAATCGACCCAATCTTGAATTTTCAGCTTCGTCATATTCCAAAATGATTCACGGTCTTGGAAACATAACCATTTGTTGGTGTAATTTTGGTTGACCCAGGTTCATATTCCTCGTTCATCAATGAAGCCCAATATATCAGCCCGTAGAGGAGGACTCCATCGGAAACACATGCGATGCATATGGAGTCTCACCTGAGATATCTATTGGGGACTGGTAGATGCATGTTTCTGTATTTATTTCAAGGATTTATTCCTTACAACGAGACCAATTCACTCGACTGAAACCAGAATTAAACCTTTGTTCTTATCTATTCATTCATGATAACTATCCATTGATCCATTTACATGAATAACAACATTAATCATCAAGCATTAACATATATTCAATATGCGACACAAATATAAGTTTGTTCATCATTGAGGATGTGCAACACATTCATATGATTTCATTTATATCACTTAGGTATTTGACACAAAACACACAAAGAAAATATGTAACATGGAAACCCATCCAGGAAAAACTACAAAGGTTCTCTTCATGACAAATAGGGTAGAACCTTTGGTCTGCACATTCAACTTGTATAATCTTCTTTAGATATTCTTTACAATTTGTACACATTTCTCTCATACCATGCTCTCTAGTTTTCTCCTATATTCTCTTCTTTTATGAATCGCTGATCCACACATAGCCTGGATCAAGCCTATTCCTATCTTTGATTGTCTATCCTCGATCTCTAATCTCTTGATCAACCTGCACACATCTTAGGTTCGTGCTTTTATAATATTTTACAAACATTGATCCAACCGTCAACTCAGTCACATCTTTCAGTTCACAAACTTTATTTTTATTTCAATACATTTAGTTACATCTAAAAATAGGCACTATCGGCCCAAAAATACAATCAAGATTTATTACTAAAATAAATCTTTTAGTCTAACTAATTCTTACCAAAATTAGTGTTGGAGCAGGGTCCCGCAGCTACAGAAGAAGCTGCTAGTTTTGGTGGAAAGATATAAGTTTTGGTGGAAAGAGGACAAGGCAGAGCTACGACGCCGTAGCACGTTTCCAGCTGGAGAGCAGAGCCGGAAACCATGACTTTTGGGATAGAAAAGTCAAGAAGGAAATGGTACCTGAGCGGCCGAGAGAAGAAATCTCAACCACTGCATTGAAGGCAGCAGCGGAAGACAGGAGGGCTCAGCAACCCTCATAAAGAAGAAGGAGCAACGAGGCTCAAGCATTGAAGGCAAAGGACAGAAAGCAGAGAAGCAGTGCATAGTACCCATGGTCAGTGCCGGGAAGCATGGAAGACTGCAGAGAGCTGTGGTGTGACGGGAAGTGGCTACCTCAAGGACAGAGAGGACCGACTGTCACTATTTAGGGTTTGGGTTTACTGTTGGGACAGGCCCACAGTGTTGTAATGGCGAGACCTTTGGGCCACCTATAAAAGCTTGCATTTTGTATTGTAAAGGGTTAGCTAATAAATCAGTTAGCCAGTTGGTTGGTTCATAGGATGAGTCGTTAGTTGGTCAGTAGATTATTTTGAGTAGACTCAGGAGTCAGTCAGATAGACTGTGTTGTAACGATCTAGACACCTAGCTTGTCTGTGAGTCATTTGAGTCTATATGTAACCATCCACAGAGAGAAAAGAGAGGGAAGGATTTATTGAAAGAAAGGCAATATAGAGATAGAACTAGACCAGAGATCTAGAAGAGATCTCGTGCTGCATATGCAGTGCAACAGACTGTGCTAACTTCCCTCAAGATATATAATAGAAGCACAGTTTGGTGGACGTAACTCCCATCCTGGGGGTGAACCACATTAAATCTGCGTGTTATGTGTTGTATGAATGTGATTGCATTTGCTTATTGTTGCTGGTTATCATGCATATAATGTTAGTTGCAGTAAGTAAATGTGTGTATTGATCAGCTCATGGTAATGCATGATGATAGAGATAAGTTGAAGTATTTTAGTAAGTTGCTTAAAGACTCCTTTACGTCTGTTTCCAACGACCGTTTACTCACAGTATAACTTCTGGGAAGTAGGGTTTCGCACTGTGACACAGTCAATGTTAAGATTGCAAAGTTGTAGTGGTAAGATATCGCAAAGAGGCGATATCGCACCGGCAGAGGAGCTGCGGTGCGCGATACTGCGAGCTGAGGGTTTAGCGTTGAGGAGAGGCTGGGTGTCCCACGATGCGCAAAGATGCGATAAGGTTGGGGATATTGTGAGTAAGTGAAAGTCGTGCGACGCGGGAAGAAAACGTGCGACTTGCGCGTGGAGAAGAATCGCAAGGCTAAAAGTGCTGCAAGTAGAAGGGGATGTGCGATGCGTAGATATAGCTGACCTTGTGACTCACAGGAGTAAGAAAAGAGACGTAGGATGCTCAGAACCTGGTCCAAGACACTTGAGTCTTGGCCAACCCATTAGATTCACTTCGGGTGAGACTTCTGATCGCTTCGCGGTCTATCGCCGAAAGGGCCAGTGAGTTAGGGGTGTTGTTGATTGATTATAGGAAACCCGGGTCTGCCCATGCAATCAACAAATGGTTCCATTGCCGGTTTAAATGACTGGGAGTCAATGTTCTGTTGGCGTCCTACCAGAGAAGAGTTTCACCAGTGGATGGATTCAGACTTAAGGGAGTTCGCCAAGAAAGAGAATAGGAGTCTGAGACTAAGCACAGAGGCCTGGTTAGAAAAGCATATCGCTTCAGACATACATGCTATATTTTTTGCAACCTATGGAAACGAGCTTTTCGACTGGTTATCCAAGTTGATAGGTGGGAATACATTCAAGAAGAAAAGACACATTTTCTGGACACCGGAGCTGATTCAGACCGTGCAGAACCTCGACAATCCAATTATGAGAGCAGTGGACTTCTGGCTGACAAGTGTGCTAGAAGGCTTTGTTACATAATTTGTAGTTGACCAGAGACAGAGCTTCAGCACAGCTGAACGATACTTCTTTAGAGGATACCGTGGTAAGTACCTAAGATCTCTAAAATTGTCCCTTAAGATGTTGTTATATGAAAAAGGAACAATGGATCTAGTCTCAGATGAATAAGTAAATATAGTAATGTCACAAGAGTTTGAAAGTGATTTTGATGACATTGGACGAACACGTAGTGGAAAGAAGTATAAAGTAGATTTTAGTTCTCCTGTATTTGACGATAGTTCAGACATTATTAGACAACAGATCCCTAGCAGCACAGAAGAACCAGAGGGGGGTATCCCTTACCACCCCTACACTCCACAGAAACAGACAGGGACTCAGAATAACCCCGTCGGTACTCCATCTAATAGCTCACAGTCAGTACCTACTCCCGCTACAGCACCTTCACCTACACCACTGAGTGGTAGTACCCCAGTCAGTCAGAACCCACCACAGAGAAATAGAATGGGAGATGACATGAAGCTACCTACTTTTAAAGGTACAGGAGCAGAAGACCCGGAACAGCATTGGTTCCTATGCGAAGCTATGTGGACCATTAAAACAATCAATGATGATAACCTCAAACTTGTACAGTTGGTCACCACACTCAGAGACAGAGCCTTGACATGGTACATAAAGTATACTACATTACCCAAGACGCTTGCCCAGATCAAGAACGCCATGATTAAAGAATTTAAGAAACCCAAGTCTAAGTCTTAGTGCATTACAGAGCTTAAGGATATTAAGCAGCTACCATCAGAGTCGGTATGGGACTTCGACCAGAAATTCAAAGCTCTTATAGACCAGGTAAGTTTTGAGTTTTCGCCACAGCAGCATAAGGAATGGTTTATTGCAGCGCTGCTCCCTCATATCAGAATGCCACTAATGCAGCAGAAACTTACTACTCAAGATGAAGCGCTGGAGATGGCAATGAAACTAGAGGCTTCACCTTTAGCAGAAACCAGTACAGGCATGACAACTTTACAGACCCAGTTGGCCAACCTCACGTTACAGATACACGAGCTTAAAAAAGGGAAAGAGGTTATGCAGGACATATGGTGCATAAAGTGTAGAGCACAGGGCCATAGTAAAGATAACTGTCCAGTCTTTGCAGAATATTTAGCGTCAGGGGCTCCTAACCCCTTACCACGAACGAAAGGGCTATGGTGTGAAATATGTAAAACACAAGGACATCCACCTCAGCAATGCCCTTTGCTTCAAAAGTATGTACAGACACCTAAAAACCTATATTGTATCTTCTGCAAATCCGTCGGGCATGATCAACAAGACTACCGAGCTTATGATCTCATGTCAGAAAGAACACATGATGTGTACAGAGTCCAAGCAGACACACAGGGTCCAACAACAGGACCACAGCCGGATCAGACGTATGGAGGCCGTGGAGGAGGATTCAGAGGATGAGGTCATGGAGGAGGCTTCGCACGAGGAGAAGGCTTTGGCTAAGGAGGAGGTTTTGGCCAAGGTCGCGGACCAGTCACTTGTTATAATTGTGGAATCACAGGACACTATGCTAGGGACTGTCAAAACGCCACTACTACTTGTAACTACTACAAATATTATGATCATACCATAGAAGAGTGTCCTATCTTGATAGCTAAGATCAGAGACCCTAAACTAGCCGCACACCAAAACATCTAGCTTATTGCTGCTGAACCTAAGGAACCAGAACCAGCAGTTAACATTGTGACTCGGGGCGGTGCTTCCACCAGTGGCACATCGCAGGAGACCGGAAAGAACAAAAGTCAGGGGTGGGTGCGTACAGCTCCTAGTAAAGCAGCAGCACTCGACCTACAGAAGAATAAAGAGACCTTTCATGAATCCAAGGCTTCCTTTGATGAACCTACACCATCAGGACCGCAGGTACCGCCATCTAGGAGCGTACCGCAGCAAGTACCTTGTAGCGATAGCCCTGAGCAAGCACAGCAGGCTACCACATCAGGAAGATGTGACGAGGATGAATCGATAGGAAGTGTACAAGCCTTCCTGCACAGCTGCTTGAAACTCTTGAGAAATGATAAAGCTATCGGTGAGCTACAGCGCATGATAGATCAGTAATCAGCAACCCTCTCTCTCGGGCAGTGCACACCGCGCTGTCCATAATATTACAAGACATGCAAGGACAGGAAGAGAGATGAAATTCACAGCACAGATCGATGAATTTGAAATGGATGAAGTTGTCTTAGATCTAGGATCAGAGGTGAATGTTCTAACTAAGCAGACATGGGAACAGATGGGTAGCCCTCAGTTAGCCCTATCACCTATCCACCTGAGATTAGCTAATCAGCAGCGAGTATCGCCATTGGGTCGACTACCGCAGGTGCCAGTTGATATTGACAGAGTTCATACTTTTGTGGACTTTGAGGTTATAGAAATCATTGGCTACAGTCGACCATATCCAGCACTATTAAGTATTGATTGGGTGATTGGAAGCAAAGCTGTCATTGACCTAAAGAAATGACAGATGACCTTTGAGGATGCGCAGATCCGGGTCATCGCACCGCTGGATCCTTACCAAGGTCCTAGATATATTGAACCCATCCGAGCAGAGGAAGAGGCACATAACATCGATAGTCTCTACTAGATGACTGCAAACCAGAATGACTATATAAATCCAACCGCAGAAGGGCATATTAGTTGGCGATGCGACAACTCATGCGCATCGGATTCGGATGTTGGTCTCGAAAACTGGCAGAATAGACTTTACGAAGTCTCATCGCGCTGATGTGCATTTATAAGTAATTCACTGCAATGGATTGGCACCGAGATCGCTGAGACCCCATCATATCATGGTCTGACGGATATTCAGGATTTTTTTGAACAGATTGAGCAACAAATTCCTCATGAGAAGAGGATCGCAGCTATGGACCTTGCAGTTCGCGCCACACCTGCAAGATGGTGGTATGCGCATAAAGAGAATATCGCATCATGGGATAATATGAAAAGACTGATGACGATCAGATTTTCTGACGACAGAGAGTATGTTCAACAGAAATACACAGGAGAAACTGACCCCAGGATACACATTCAGACATGTGAACAGAACTGGTCGAACATTCCAGAGGATGAATGGGTTCATAGATTCATTCACACATTGGACACAGTTCCAAGGAACTGGTATACAGAGACCGAGCTGCGCAAGGGAACAACCACATGGTCACTTATGACAGACAGCTTCCTACTCACCTTTGCATTTGAGTTAGAACATCCAAGTGTTGCTCAAGCCCTAGACATAATTAAGACAAAGATTTTTGAGGATCGCACCATCTCAGTACCAGTCCAACCTGAGTGGACTATCCAGCTAGGAGAGGCGTTGGAATGTTATAATTTTACATCAGAATCAGAGGAGGCGGATGAGGATCCTCGCAATACCAACATTCCCGAATCAGAAGGCACTCGTGATATGGAGGGACCACAGTTAGAGATTCCAGCGATCACCGAGCCCATCAAGATTAAAAAGATCAATATTGGCACAGACGCAGAACCTAAGTTTGCCTCTATTGGAGACTACTGGAATGATGAAACAGTTGGCCACATTGCAGATCTGTTACATGACTATCAGGACCTATTTCCCACCAAGTTCACAGAAATGAAGGGAATAGTTGGAGACCTGGGAATCATGAGGATACCATTAAAGGAGGATGCTAGACCAGTTAAGCAGCGCCCATACAGATTGAATCCACGCTACAAAGAAAAAGTAAAGGATGAAATTGATAAAATGCTAGTCGCAGGCATCATCGAGCCAATTGAGGAAAGCGAATGGGTTAGCCCTATGGTAGTGCAAGAGAAGAAAACAAAATGGGACATCAGGATCTGTGTTGATCTACGAAAACTCAACGATGCATCACTTCATGATCCATTTCCAACACCGTTCACTGATGAAGTGTTAGACAACGTGGGAGGACAGGAGGTTTACTCCTTCACCGATGGGTTTTCAGGCTACCATCAGATCAGAATACATCCAGAAGATCGATCCAAGACCACCTTTGCAACCGAATGGGGCTCGTTCCAGTATACGGTAATGCCCTTTGGTCTTAAGAATGCACCAGCTATATTTTCTAGAGTAGTCGTTGCTGTATTTAAAGAATACATTCATAAGTTTTTAGAAGTATATTTCGATGACTGGACTGTATTTGGGTTAATCGATAAGCACATAGGCGATCTAAGACTGATGTTAGAGAAATGTAGGCAGTACTAGATTTCTCTAAACTTGAAAAAATGTATATTTTGTGCATCATTTGGTATCTTGTTGGATCACATTGTTTGCAGACAAGGCTTGATGGTAGATCCCGCCAAGATCGCTATCATTGTAAACCTTCCAGCACCCAACTCAGTCAAGCAACTGAGGACAGTACTTGGTCATACCGGGTACTACAGAAAGTTCATCAAGGGCTACGCAAATATTACAGCGTCGATGGAGAAATTGCTCAAGAAGGATGTAAAATTCCTATGGAACGAAGAATGCCAGCAGAGTCTAGACATACTTAAGGAGAAGATGGTTACAGCACCCATCCTAGTATTTCCATACTGGACTAAGCCCTTCCATGTACATGTGGATGCATCTGGCATCGCATTAGGAGTTGTCTTGACCCAGCCAGGAGAAGGGGATCTTGACCATCCCATCGCATATTCCAGCAGAAAGCTATCCATAGCGGAAAAAAACTACACCACAACGGAAAGGGAGGGCTTAGCTATGGTATATGCGCTACAGAATTTCAGGCACTACCTATTGGGTGCCTCATTTAAAATGTTTACTGATCATTCCGCATTGAAGTACCTAGTCAATAAAACAGTGTTAGGGGGGAGAATCTGCAGATGGTTACTCTTCTTCCAGGAGTATGATTTTGAAATCATTGCGAAACCAGGAAGACTGAATGCAGGACCCGATCATCTGTCGCGGTTAGACTCAGGAGAAGAACCCAGTAACCTAGAAGACAATCTGCCAGATGCACCGTTGTTTTCCATACAGATTGCAGATGAGTACTATGCCGACATTATTCAATTCCTCACCACAGGAGTAGCACCTGATGACTTTACTAAGCAGCAAAAGAAACAGTTGGTTGTGAAGGCAGCAGACTTCACCCTCATTGCAGGATGCCTATACAAGTTAGGCCCGGATGAAGTTCTACGCAGATGTGTAATTCCGCATGAAAAAGACGTTATTATCAAAGAGGCTCATTCAGGAACCGCAGGAGGTCATTTCGCTAGAAAACCAACTGCGCAGAAAATCTTAGAGGCAGGCTTGTGGTGGCCTACATTGCATAAAGACACTAAGGACTTTTGCAGATGCTGCAATATCTGCCAAAGGGTAGAAAAACCCTTGCGATGCGATGAAATGCCGCTACGACCGCAGGTCACGTTGCGTGCATTTGACAAATGGGCTATAGATTTTGTGGGTCCAATCAACCCACCAAGGAAGCGCACTGGTGCGAGATATATTATCACTGGAACAGAGTACCTCACCAGATGGGAAGAGGCCACACCAGTAAGAAATTGTGATGCTGCTACAGCTGCACAGTTCCTCTTTGAAAACATCATCAACAGGTTTGGATGCCCCAAACCCAGTAATTTTGATGAGCGACCAAGGTACACATTTCTTGAACAGTACTATTGAGGCATTAATAGAAGAATTCCAGATTCAGCACCATAAGAGCACTCCCTACCACCCGCAGGATAATGGTACAATAGAGGCCTTCAATAAGATTTTGGAAAATACTCTTACTAAGATTTGTAACAGCCAGAGGAATGATTGGGACCTCAGAGTTACCGCTGTCTTATGGGCATACAGAACCACATGCAAGAAACTTACGGGACACACACCTTTCAGCTTGGTATATGGACAAGAAGTTGTTATGACTATGGAGTATATTCTCCCCAGTTTAAGAATCGCTCAGATTACCGAGATGACTGATACCAACACAGTTGAAGCAAGGCTAGCACAGGTGCTTGCCCTAGAAGAAGACAGGTTCATTGCTGGATTCCATCAGAAAGTGCAGAAGGCCTGAGAAAAAGCCTGGCATGATAGACACATTAAGAATAAGACTTTCCAGACCGGAGACCTGGTGCTCCTCTATGACAGCAAATTCATCAAGTTCCCAAGGAAGTTTAAGAGGCATTGGCTGGGACCATATCAGATCCAACAAGTTACAGAAGAAGGTGCCGTTCAGCTCAGCCAGCTGAATGGGGAGCTCTTGCCCACATGGATTAACGACAGTAGGCTTAAGCTCTATAGTGATATCCTCCCCACCTCTCAGCCCTAGCATGAACAGTTCATGATGGTGCAGATGTCCAGTGTAGTTGAAAGGAGGCATCGCACCGGGAATGAGTCTACAACCCCCCCCCCCAAAAAAAAGGTTATTTTTGACACTGTTTGTTTGCGCAGGTGATGCGGAGTTGCATCGCAGTAGTAATATGTTTCCCCCTACCACGTATTCAGTTTGCAACTGATAGTGGGCTAGTCAAGTCACTATCTGACAGGTAGTTAATGAAGAAATGACCAGTATCCCCTACCGTAGATTTGGCAGTAGTATAATAAATTTTCCCAGATTTGGTAAATATCCGACGACACCGGTGCTTGGATATGCACGTTTTGAGGGACACGTGATCAGATCTCAGTAATTATGACAGATCAGAATGATGGGAAGGGTCTCATCCAAGTAATTATGATGACCAACGGGGTTGACCCAGGAGGACCATTGCGTCCAGTAGTATGCCTTCAGCATAAAAGCAGACATCCCTCAAGTAGGAAGGGTACAGTTGCTAAATCTCAAGAGCTATGCAAGGTAGTGCTCAGTATCCCCTGTGCAGAGCCAATTAAGTTGCAGAGTACAGTGACTTCCAGAGTTCGAAGCCACTGCATGCCCAGAGTATTGAGCCAAGCGAGTTCTGACTGAGGCCGAACCTATAGAAGTCAAGTTTAGAAAGAACGTACTGGCCGTGCGTTCACCATGACGATGCCACCCAAGGTTGTGAAATTAGAGACAACACAAGTTAGACAGTCGCTAAGGATGAAGATTCAAGCACCAAAAGTAGAAGTTGTCACTAAAGTCTCTGCTAAGGAGAAGAAGAACGCCGAGCCGATCACTGAAGATAAGAAAGCAGAGCAGAAGAATGATGAGAAGAAATTTCCCGTTAGGAGAAAGGTAAAAATGACAAAAAGAAAGCAACGGGAGAAAATAGTTGACCTATCTGATCAGCTAAGAAAAGCACGAAAGATTGCGAAGGTGTTGAAACAAAAACCTGAGGGTCAGAGGCAGCATGTGGATCTGGCCCACTTCGAAGAGCAAAGAAGTGGAAGAAGACTACAAACCCAATGGAGGGGAGACTTCCAGAACGAGGACAAAGGCTTGTTCTCGGAGCGGAGTTCATGGGTTGCTTCTTCTCCATCCACGAGGCTCTAGATGGAAGGAAATGTTTGAGAAGGCTGGAAGCTATAGATTTTCCTTGTCATAAAAGTTCTAACCCAGATAAAAAGGAAAGGATATCTGTGGAACACTTCTCAAACACTAGAGCGCTCATAGAGAAGCAAGAGCGAAGAGAGCGAAACCATGACTACGGGAAGAAAGGATAAGAGAGCCCAGTGAACTAAGTTACCACAATTCCAAGAGAACACGCCAAGGAGATGAAGAATGAAGTTGCAGGACTTCAAGGCAGGTTACAGTGCACTTCGCAGGAGGCGAAGGATAAGTTGCAATAGGAGAAGCCTGTTGCAGGTGGCTCGAGGACGAGCCACAAGTAAGTGTTAGGGGACTGTTGGAGTAGGGTCCCCCAGCTACAGAAGAAGCTGCTAGTTTTGGCGGAAAGATATAAGTTTTGGCGAAAAGAGGACAAGGCAGAGCTACGACACCGTAGCACGTTTCCAGCTGGAGAGCAGAGTCGGAAACCATGACTTTTGGGATAGAAAAGTCAAGAAGGCAACGGTACCTGAGCTGCTGAGAGAAGAAAGCTCAACCACTGCATTAAAGGTAGCGGCGGAAGACAGGAGGGCTCAGCGACCCTCATAAAGAAGAAGGAGCAACGAGGCTCAAGCATTGAAGGCGAAGGACAGAAAGCAGAGAAGCGGTGCATAGTACCCATGGTCAGTGCCGGGAAGCATGGAAGACTGCAGAGAGCTGTGGTGTGACGGGAAGCGACTACCTCAAGGACAGAGAGGACCGACTGTCACTATTTATGGTTTGGGTTTACTGTTGGGACAGGCCCACAGTGTTGTAATGGCGAGACCTTCGGGCCACCTATAAAAGCTTGCATTTTGTATTGTAAAGGGTTAGCTAATCAGTCAGTTAGCCAGTTGGTTGGTTCATAGGATGAGTCCTTAGTTGGTCAGTAGATTATTTTGAGTAGACTCAGGAGTCAGTCAGACAGACTGTGTTGTAATGATCCAGACACCTAGCTTGTATGTGAGTCATTTGAGTCTGTATGTAACCATCCACAGAGAGAAAAGAGAGGGAAGGATTTATTGAAAGAAAGGAAATATAGAGATAGAACTAGACCAGAGATCTAGAAGAGATCTCGTGCTGCATATGCAGTGCAACAGACTATGCTAACTTCCCTCAATATATATAATAGAAGCACAGTTTGGTGGACGTAACTCCCATCCTGGGGGTGAACCACGTTAAATCTGCGTGTTATGTGTTGTATGAATGTGATTGTATTTGCTTATTGTTGCTGGTTATCATGCATATAATGTTAGTTGCAGTAAGTAAATGTGTGTATTGCTCAGCTCATGGTAATGCAAGATGATAGAGATAAGTTGAAGTATTTTAGTAAGTTGCTTAAAGACTCCTTTACGTCTGTTTCCAACGACCGTTTACTCACAGTATAACTTCTGGGAAGTAGGGTTTCACACCGTGACACAATCAACGCTAAGAGTGGAAAGTCATAGTGGTAAGATATCGCAAAGAGGCGATATCGCACCGACAGAGGAGCTGTGGTGTGCGATACTGTGAGCTGAGGGTTTAGCATTGAGGAGAGGCTGGGTGTCCCGCGATGTGCAGAGATGCGATAAGGTTGGGGATATTGTGAGTAAGTGAAAGTCGTGCGACGCGGGAAGAAAACGTGCGACTTGCGCGTGGAGAAGAATCGCAAGGCTAAAAGTGATGCGAGTAGAAGGGGATGTGCGATGCATAGATATAGCTGACCTTGTGACTCACAGGAGTAAGAAAAGAGACATAGGATGCTCAGAACCTGGTCCAAGACACTTGAGTCTTGGCCAACCCATTAGATTCACTTCGGGTGAGACTTCAGATCGCTTCGCGGTCTGTCGCCGAAAGGGCCAGTGAGTTAGGGGTGTTGTTGATTGATTATAGGAAACCCGGGTCTGCCCATGCAATCAACAATTAGTTAAACTCTGCTTTACAACTGCTTTATTCTTCCTCTATCATGGTTCTTTCTGTCATGACTACTCCCATCACAACTCCTTCTATTGCAACTCCTTCTTGTCTTGCGACTAGAATATTTATTTTCTCGAACATAATTCAGACAAAAAAATTTCTAACTTTTCCTAGGGCCAATAAACAGATATCCATTAGACATTCTTGAAGTGTCTAGATCGATTGTACAGGTCTATGGACTCCCGACTAGACTGATGAATTCTTCTCTTGATTCAACTAGTAGTTGGTCCAATGTGAGTGTTGAATTCAGTAGTCTAACTTCTCTTACTCATTTGATTGATGATCATTGATATGAGTTATTGACAACTTGCTTCCATAAATGGGATGTTAAGAAAATTGAAGCAGTTTGCTCTGATGCTGTAAAACCTAGTATTGGTTGGTAGACTCACAGTCAGACACAATATGGAAGTTTTTCCTTGATGGCACATATTATTGACACCTATGACCATGATACATATGTTTATGCTCAGGGTGTACCAAATTGAGAAGCTTCTATGTCTACTAAAATTGATTCCTTGAAGAAGAATAAGAAGTGGGACCTTATTCCCCGACCACAAGGAAAGAGTGTCGTGAAGTGTCCATGGGTCTATAAGACCAAGTTTACCTTTGATGGTGTTGTTGAACATCACAAGGCCCATTTGGTCACCAAGGTATTCTCTCAGCAAGAAGGCATCATCTACACTGAAACCTTTGCTCCTATCACAAAGATGACTTATGCTTGATTAATACCTTACCTTGTTGCTCAATTTCATTGGGTTCTTCACCAGATGGATAATAAAAGTGTGTTTCTTCATGGAGATCTGAATGAAGAAATATATATGGAACAACCTATTGGATTAATGATAGATTTTGGCCTTGTTTGTTGACTCAAGAAGTCATTGTATGGATTGAAACAAAAACTTAGTGCTTGGTATGAAAGGATTGGTCATTTTTTATCAGCATTGTCTTCAAACGTTGTGAATCTCACCACAATATTTATGTATTACATTTTCATGTTGATAACTTGATTATGGCCTTGTATGTTGATGATTTAGTCATAACTAGAAATAATGTCAATATAGTTATGGATTTGAAGAAACAATTTATAGATACCTTTGAGATGGTTGACTTTGGTCTTTTGAATTTCTTTCTTGACATTCAAATTTTGCAAATGCACGATGGTATATATCTTTGTTTCTCAACCTAAACATGCCTTAGATATTTTGAAACGATTCAAGTTGGATGATTGTAAGTCATGTGCTACACATTATCAGTCAATAGTGAAGTTTTCAAAAGACTACAACTCTCCATGATTCGACGCCACTCTTTATTGATAGTTAGTTGAGCCTTAATCTAGTTGATGCACAGTCAACTAGATCTCTCCTTTCTTCTTAGTGTGGGTTCTAGCTTCATGAAAGATCCTTAATAAAGTCACTGGAAGGAGACAAAGAGAATTGTTCACTATATTAAGGTTACTTATCGGTATGGGATCAAGTATTGTTGTGGTATAGAAAACTGGATAGGTATATTGATTCTAACCGAGGTGGCGATATTGGTGATCAAAAATATTCTTCTAGCTATATGTTTTGACTAAGTTTTGGACCATTAATTTGGTTGTGTATGAAACAAAAGGTAGTCTCTCTTTCTACTATATATACCAAGTATTGTGGTGATGTCAATGCAAGTTTAGAGGTAGTTTAGATCCATCATATTCTCAACGAGCTTGGATTTCTTGTTCAAGCTTTTACTATTATATATTGTAGTAATCAAGGTGTTATTAAAGTCATTGATAATCCTATTTGTCATAGCAAGATAAATCATGTCAAGCTTCATGTTCACTATTTGAGATAGTTGGTGCAAGAAAATGTTGTCTCACTTCTTTATTGAGGGACAGATGATAAAGTCACTGATATCTTTAAGAAGCCTTTACCAAAAGCTAAGATTGTAAAAATTTAGGCTATGGTTTGGATTCAAGAAGTTGTAATTATGGGGGGGTGTTCAGAGCAAGTAATTTGACCTCCTGAATGTCCAGAGAGTTGTGCTGATCAAGGGGTGTTGGAGCCCAAGGTCTTGATGGTTCATCACACCTTTGGATCCTCTAGAGACAATAAGTCATTAGAAGACATGCAACTATTAGAGGATTCAACTAGAGGCATGATTAGGCAAATCAGTGAAACGAATGAACAATTGGTTGATCAGATGACTGAATGGTCAGAGAAACCATGGTTGGTATGACTACTCAAATGAATAAACTTTGGGACATTGCAGAATTTGCGGAAATGGTTAATACTAATGACCCCTATTTGTGGACTAAATTCCCCTTACTTCTAGGAAGTTGGTTAGAAATCGAAACTGTAAAAAGGAGACCCTGTGGTTTGTCTAACAACATGGTTTTGAGGTAGCTTTCATGCTCAACATATATTGTGATGTTATAATCATAATTCTTTGTGCTTAAACTTCTTTAATGGTGTCTTTACTCACCACCTTTCTTCTTTGAATATTGTACCATTTTGTATCCTTCTTTTATGTTCTATAGTTCAAGGAAAAGAGGTTTTCCCAACATGGTATGCCCACTTCCATTTTTTTTATTAGGACCTTAAATTCACAAGAAAATTTTAGTTGGATCTATTTAAACTTCAAATGATCCAATTGAAACCTATCTCAAGATATCATCCCAAAACAAATGGTCAATTAGAAGTTGTCAATAAGTGCTTGGAATCCTCTTGTCAAATAGTTGTATACTTACTACTTATCATGGAGCTATCAAAATGACCCCATATGAAGTAGTGTATGTATAGAAACCTTTTCTATGGTTTCCTATTTACTAGGAACCTCCAAGGTCTATGCAGTAGATAATTCACTTCACACTAGAGGAGTGATTCACCACACACTTGAGGACAATTTAGACATGGTCCATGATAGAATGAAATGACAAGAAGATTAACATCTCTCATAGCATTCATTTGCATAAGGGGATCATGTGTTTCTTTGCTTTCAACCTTATAAACATACTTCACTATAAAAACACCTCCTAGAAATTAGCCCCAAATTTCTATGGGAGTTACAAGATCATACAGCACATTGGACAAGTGGCCTACATGTTATATTTTCCATATCAATCCAAGATTCAACTAGTCTTTCATGTATCTTGCCTCCGAAGAGCTCCAATTGTAGTGTGTAGAACAATTTTCTAGAACTTGATGAGGAAGGATCCATTTGGCTCTAGTCAAAATGAGTATTGGATACCAAGGAATGCCAATTGCATAGACATATGTTCAAAGAAATATTTGAAACAGTGGAAAGATATGCAACCAAACAATGCTACATGTGAACCAAAAGTGATTCTACAACAATTTCCTCACCTTGAACCTTGAGGACAAGGTTTCTCTTAAAGGGGCAGGTCATGTTAGGGTCCTACACTAACCCCCTTTACTTTAGACTACATAGGAGTTAGTCAAGTAATGCATGCATCCATTTACATTGAATAAGGATGGGTAGTTAGTAATGGATAATTCATGTAAATGGGTCTCTATGTTAGTTAAGGCTCACTATGTAGTTATGATTTATGTCCAAGAAATAGTTAGGGTTTTGGCTATTGAAATCCTATTTAAGAAGTTCGGGGTTATGGATTGTTTTGTCAAGAATTGCTACATTGGAGCTATGTTCAAGTGAAATATCACCCAACCTTTAGACGTGAGTGATCATTATTTCCTAAATTGATTTCATAATACAAGAGTTAATCTTGTTGCGTCTTTCTTATCTATTTCCATTGATTAAGTTAATCTACATAATATTTTTTGGTATTTTTCATCATTTATATTTGTTTATCTTGTAGATGGTTCTAATCTTCAAGGTTAAGAACACCACATTATTTCTAAATACTTGTCTCCCAATTTGAATACTTACTTTATATTTACATATTATTCTATCTTGCTCTTGGTATAAAACCTAAAATTACTTCCAATTGGCTAAGATCTCCTCTTCCATAAACGTGACAAAATAAGTTAACAACTCAAAACCCAAATGCATCTAACAACAATGGAAGTCTTCCCCCTCATGAAATACCACCAAGTCATTTCAAGTAACATGATGAATTTCCTCACTACTAATCGACACCTAAGTTATGATAGATTTTACAAATTTTTTATTTCTCCATAATTCGACCTCCACCAACGAAATGAAAAGGAGTGCTCTATCATTTCCCGGAATGAACCTAATGAAAGAGAGTGCTCGTCATTTCTTGGAGAATGACTTGACAATAGATTTTAACATCTCATTGCTATGAAGAGCTAATGCTACCTTGTCAATCACTAACTTGAAAAAAATGAATGACAAATAGTTGAATAGCTAATTGATATATTCATTTCAATAAAGTGAGATGTTGCTCATATTCTCTCCAAGATTCCACATAATTATTCTCAATTTCCTTTTCTCAACCAAACTTCATCTTGTATATGAAAGGAGGTCTTTCATTAAATTTCTGTAGGGTCATGTATCTTTCTTTAATTGAAAAGCAAGGATATTAATAGCAAAAATGTGACGTTGATTTCTCTTCGTATCATGTGGTTGCCTTCCAATTTGAAATTTTATTGATTCGCACGCAATTCAAGATATATGCTTTCTTTCACCTCATCATAATTTATATGAGTTAATTGTATTTATTGTTATATATAATTATCATGTACATAGTATCATTGAATTTGGTTTGTTAGGTTGTGATTTGTAGATATAAAGTGTCGAGTTTTTTATTTTCACCTTTTGGGATTAAGATAATAATTTTTTGGGGTTGGTTCGGTAAATATGGTATGACGATTTTATTTTTAATATTTTTATTGAAATTGTAAAATTATAAAGGTTGAAATGACATTTTCTAAAGATTTTTAAAATTATATCTTAAAATTACAAATAAATATGTAATTTGATCAATCTCAAAATAATGATTTAAAAAAAGAAAAGAAAAAATAGAGTTGTTAAATGAAGAGTTTAAATGTGCAATGATTTCGTCTTTCGTCTGTTATTGGTTGAAATTTGACAAGATTTTTTTCAAAAATCTAGATTTTTGTGTTATTAAAATCATGTTTTTGAATGTATAATTGATTTGGCATCCTCAAAGTACCCCAGGGCACCCAACTTCAGTGAATTTTCAAAAAATTTAACGAAATTGGACCGAGAAATGGTGCCAAGAACGAGTGAAATCGTCGAATATTTAGACTACATGGTTGTTGAATTTCAATGAAAGCCAAATCTTAAAATATTTAAATTGCTAACATGTTATCCTGCTTCCATGCAAAGTCTTATTATTCTTAGTTTTTTTTCTAATTTACTAAAGGTTTTACACAACGAAAAGTTGTTAAGAGTCTTGAGGGTTAGCTGCAGTGGTCGTGAGAAATACATGAGAGCTCTCCCCTCAAAGTTGGGGAGGTCACTTGTTCAACTCTCTTGATCCCCTCGGGATTAGGTTAATCCTTGTTTATCATCCATGGATCATGAGGAAGTACTTGAAGGGTTTTCCACAAGATCGATCCTTGAAAAAATAAATAAATAAAGTTATTAACATTTTAAACTTATCATTATCTTTCCAAATTTTACCCACTTCAAAATGGATCATAAGTGAGAGATGGAATAGGAGGGAAGTGTTACCCTAATCCAACTAGGACAAACCAAGGAAAGAAAGAGTATGGGATATTTTTTATCGGGTTCTTCATTTGTTGCTCATCCAAATATTCCAATTTCCATCCTTGTCTTAAAAGAACTCGAGTATTAAGATTTGGGTAGCTCAGGTTCACTACCTAAAATAATAATAATAAATAAGAGAGGCTTTGCTTCCCCATGGAGAGATCTATCCGATAGAGATATCCATTCTTATTGTTTGAAGAGAGCCCTCTATTGAGCATAGCAAACCCTTTGATTTCTTTCCCTCAAAGAGTAGAGCTAGTTCACTTATTTATATTCATTTATATGTGCATGCTTACATTTATAATAATATTGATTATTTTGCACCAATCGATTGATTTTGGGAAAAGCACGGCTATGACAGACAAATTTCACCTATCTCAATAAGTTTTAAAATGAAAATAATTGCATGGAATATTAGAGGTCTTAATGGAAAAAGCAAGCAACACATCTTAAGAAATAAGATTCTCGATGACTAACTTCCTTTAGTCATTCTTCATGAAACAAAATGCTTAGGATAATATCTATACAAAACAACTTAGTACATTTGGAAAAATTGCTAGCTCATATCAATGGATGCTAGAGGAATGACAGGAGGACTAGAGCAAAGTGGAGTTAAATCAATTTTTTCTCAACCAATCACGTGCCTGCATTCTAATTCCATCTCATATGAACGAATTAAATTGGATTCTTAACCAATGTTTATGGACCTCAAACACCCTGATAAAACTCCAATTCATGAACTCTATCCAATATTTGCAACCCTTAATTGAGAACCATCCTTGGATCATCGAAGGGGATTTCAAGAAGACCCAAAATTAAAATACAAACATTCAAACAACTTATCCAAGAGCTTGGTCATGCAGACATAGAAACAACAAATGACATTCAAATGTGGAATAACATAAGAGGAGGTTCTCAACAGATAACCTCCAAGATTCGTTTATTTATTATCTCATAGTCTGTTTTGCTACAAGATCTCAATCTTGAAGCAACTATCTTTCCTAGTGTAGTATTGGACCAGTGGACAATTATGTTAGGATTATTAATGCTCCCTTACTCAAATGTCTATTAGATTAATTATTGCCTAACTTAGGAACCTTAATTAATTATTTGGGCCCACTAGTACAATTGGGTCCACTTGACCTAATGGGGCCACATGTACCAGTCACTGGAGTGTGGGGAACACTGCTAGAGGCTAACTGCCACTTACTGCATGTGCATGCATCAGTTTCGGCACCTCCTAGACCAATCCCTACATTTTAGGAGCCACTGGGAGTCCCGGCACCAACCTACATCAGTTAGTTGGAGTTAGAACTAGTTAGTCTCAGTTAGCCCCCAGTTAGTTTCAGTTAGTTCAAAAATAGTTATCTAGCACATGTATTGCATGTATAATGCATGGATGCATGTGGAGTAGGTGCCTTTTCCAACCTACCACACTCAGTTGCACTGAGTTAACTAGATGTCACTGTTTGTTTGAGTTGGTGGACATTTGGGAGTTGATTTTGGACTCCGATATTGATTGAGAGACCACGAGTTAGAGATTCAGTTAGATACAGTCATATCCACTTGGGAGATTCAAATTCATACCCCATGCATTCGAATTCTTCCTATGTAAACTGTTGTAACACTAGATATTATTATTGTGAATGATACTGTAAATTCCTGAGCAATACTTGTGCGTTTCCTGTGTGGTTTGTTTTGTTTAGTTTGTATATTCATTCTCCATTGTTTTTCTACAAAAATTATTAGAACTATATGCTTGAATATCTATATGGAATTCAAATTCTAATATGGTATCAGATCCTTCTCAGGAAGGTTTCATGCTTGTTTCTCCCCATTGAACATTAGAAGTAGTTGGGTTTCCACAGAAGTCCCCTATGATGATTTGCTAGCTCTGAATTTATTTAGAGCAATAGAGAGGGTGTGACGGACCCTGAGAACATGTTCATTCCAGGAGGAAAAGCATGATTCTAATAGTTCATATGTTTTAGTGTGTTATTGCAGTGAAATCGACAGGTGCTACGTAGCTTGTGTGAAGTTTTGCAGTACTTCTAGCCGGAGCAATTATGAGTTCTCAAACTCCTAAACCATGGATCCTCATAGCTTCCAATTATCTTGCTTGGAGGATTGATATACAGCTGGCCTTATGCAAGCATGGATACCACAGGATCATACATGGATGGGAGCCTGAGCCTCATCAGCCGGTAGAGTGGAACAAGTTTTTGAACCGTTGTGATGAAGCATTTGGGTACTTAAGTACTTATATTTCCAGAGATCTCCTCTTCCACCTAGAAGGCTTGAGGACTCCTAGATAATCCTGGGAGAATCTTGATAGCTTGTTTAAGAAACAAGATGAGCTTCAGGGACACATTCTGGAGAATGAGTTGGTATGTTTACATCCTAGCAGTTTCGAGACTATTGAGCAATTCTTTACTAAATTCAAGTCTCTAGTACTCCAGTGCAGACAGTGCAGGATAGAATGGAAGGATTAGCAGAATTTCATTTCCATACTTAGCAAACTAGGCCCCGAGTATTATGTATTTGTTTCCATATTTCATTCCTAGAAGGAAAACTTTCTCGATTGGAAGGTTCCTTCCTTAAATTATTTTTCCAAGTCCTTAATCAAGGAGAAAGAAAAATTGATGAGAATGGGAGTCATCAAGACATCCAAAGATCAATATCTCCTAGTTTCTGATTCTTCCAAAGCACAAGCAAAGTGGAAATCAAAGAAGAAGGAGCCAAAGGCGGGTGATTCAAAGCCTAAACAAAATCAGCAAACTTCTGAAGGGGCCTCCGGCTTTAAGAAGAAGATCATTGTATGAGGAAAGAAATTGATGAAATGTCAGCTCTTCTCAAGCAGCATAAAATTGATTTCCCAAGAGCAAAGAAGCCTGATGAAGAACCACCGATAGAAGATACCGAGAGGTGTCATGCTTTGAAAGCAACTATCTCTTCATTCTCAGCATACATAATAGATTATGGAGCTTCCAATCATATGGTTGCTTCCAAATATTCCTTCTCCACCCTCTCACTAACAAAGGAGCCAAACATTCACATGGGATATGATTCCCAGATTCTAGCAGAAGGAAGGGGCTCAGTCAGAACGAAGCATGGTGAGTTCAAGAATGTCTTATATGTGCCCTCCCTTGCTGCTTACCTATTGTCTATTTACCATATGACTCATACAGGCTCTCCCAAGAGAGTTACATTTGATTCAAAATCAGTTGAGATTACAGAAAAAGCCACTGGACTGCTTGTAGAGAAAGGTATTGCAAATCACTTTACCCAAGCTTATGAGTTCTCACATTTTTTACCTTTTTCTCCTCCTACAACTTTATTGTCTCATGCTAACAACACCATCAAGATTTGGCATGAGAGATTTGGCCATCTCAATTTCAAATATTTGAAGCTACTCCACAATGAAAAAATGGTTGAAGGTTTTCCCTCCATCCAAACATTCGATGGATTATGTGCTGGTTGCTTGGTAGGTAAGCATCTAGAAAAGAAGTATGATGCTGGGAAGGAACATAGAGCTGCCTCTACACTTGATTTGATACATAGTGATGTAGCAATACCTATGGCGACAAACTCCATTAATCGTTGCAGGTACTTACTCACCTTTATTGATGATTGTTCACGGTACTGTTGGATCTACTTCATGAAACAAAAATCAGAAGTTTTTGAGACTTTTAAAATTTTCAAATCTATCGTTGAAAACAGTTTTAATAAGAATATCAAGTCAATAACATATGATAAGGGAGGAGAGTACATCAAAGGATATTTTCAGAGTTTCTATGAATCAAAGGGGATTTGAATGGAACACTCAGTTCCATACACACCACAACAAAATGGGGTGGATGAGAGGAAGAACATATCACTGAAAGAGATGGAAACATTCCTTTTCCATGCCAATCATCTACCTCCTTCTCTTTAGGATGAAGTAGTAAATTGTGCTTCGTATTTGCAGAATAGGGTGCCCCACAAGTCAGTGGTTGGGGTGACTCCATTCGAAGCACTGCATCAGTATAAGCCCAATGTCTCTCATTTGAGAGTTTTTGGTTCCAAATCTTGGGCCAGAATACCACTTGACAAGAGGAAGGCCTTCCAAGCCCAAAGTAGCAAACACATTCTACTAGGATATGCAGAAGATGCAAAAGCTTACAAACTGATGGAGGTTGCAACCAAAAGATGTTTCATTGAAAGAAGTGTCCAGTTCGAAGAAGATCAACTACACGATACTCCTCCAGCAACATAGGAAGGTATAATTATTTATCCACCTATTTTTGATGATGATGATGATGTGCTATATGTTTCATATTCAGATGAAGAAGATCACATTCAGCATGATCCTATTATTGAGACTTAATCTAAAGAGATTCTAGATCCAGATCCAATACCTGTTCCTAATAAGAAGCCTAAACCCAGATGATCAAAAGCTTATTGATGCAACTGGAAGGGGTGTTGGAGATCCAAAAGATAGAAGAAGAACAAGGTCCCAGTATCAGAATGAGCATGCTACACTATCTCTCACAAATTCGCTCTCTAGAGTATGGTGCAGCAAAGTTCCAGGTTGATGCTACTTGATGATGGTGAATGATTAATTACATGGCCCATAGAAGCAAAAACTTTATCATTCCCTACCTTCACCATCTAGAAGAGACAAACAGAGTCATTAGTTAAGAAGTAAATTGATAGGTCCACTGATGGACTATGCTGCTGCATAGAGCTGCAATTTTGGAACAGGGTTTTTGCTCAAGTTATTTTTGTAAGGAGGAATCTTCTTTCTTCTAAAGATAGCTTGCAGATTGCTATTTTCCTGCGTATTTTTTAGGGGAGGGGTTTCCCATGAGGTTTTCCCTTGTTTCCTCGATTGTATTAAGCATCATTTTTTACTATATTTTATATTGTATTTGGGTGACCAATGGTATTGTTACTAGGGCCCACAGTTGTCCAAGTTAGGATTCAGGGGGGGTGTTAGGATTATTAATCCTCCCTTGGTCAAATTCTATTAGATTAATTATTTCCTAACTTAGGAACCTTAATTAATTATTTGGGTCCACAGGTACAATTGGGTCCACTTGACCTAATGGGGCCACATGTACCAGTCACTGGAGTGTGGGGAAGACTGCTAGAGGTTAACTACCACTTAATGCATGTGCATGCATCAATTTTGGTGCCTCTTAGACCAATCCCTACATTTTAGGAGCCACTGGGAGTCCCGGCACCAACCTACCTCAGTTAGTTGGAGTTAGTACTAGTTATTCTCAGTTAGACCCCAGTTACTTTCAGTTAGTTCACAAATATTTATTGAGCGCATGTGTTGCATGGATGCATGTGGAGTAGGTGCCTTTGCCAACCTACCACTCTTAGTTGCACTGAGTTAACTAGCTGTCACTGTTTGTTTGAGTTGGTTGGACATATGGAAGTTGATTTTGGACTCCGATATTGATTGAGAGACCATGAGTTAGAGATTCAGTTAGATACAATCCTATCCACTTGGGAGATTCGAATTCATACCCCATGCATTCGAATTCTTCCTATGTAAAATATTGTAACACCGAATATTATAATTGTGAATGATACTGTAAATTCCTTAGCAATACTTGTCCGTTTCCTATGTGGTTTGTTTTGTTCAGTTTGTATGTTCATTATCCATTCTTTTGCTACAAACATTATTATAACTATCTGCTTGAAGATCTAAATGGAATTCAAATTCTAATAGGTTAGTATCCTAATAAGGCTTGGGGACCTTCCCACAAAACAAACCTTTAGATTAAAAAAAAATTGGTTGTCCAATCCATACTTTGAAGAAAAAATTTCTAATTGGTGGAAAGAGGAAACCATTAACGATGGGTCATCCATGTATAGATTTCAACAATGGCTAAAGAATCTAAAATCCAAAGTAAAGAAGTGGAATAAAATTGTGTTTGGAAATATCTTTAAGGATCAATGAGAAATGGAAATTAAAACGACTCATATTCAACAAAAAATGATCAATGAGGGAAAAATTGAGACTTTTCTTAAATAGGAAATGGGAATACAAGTGCAATTAGATTTCTAGGGAAAATAAGAGGACACAAATGGCGCCAAAATTCCAAAGTTAAATGGTTAAAAGAAGGGGTGCACAAAAACAAAATCACGAGTACATGATACATCACAGGGATCACTATCACATCAATAGCATTTAGGATGAGAAAGGAAACACCCATACAACACATGAGAACATTGAACAAGAATTAGTCTCCTATTACCAAATCTTGCTTGTAGAAATCCTAGTTAATAGATTACCAACTATTCAACAAATTATCAAACATATTCTGAACTGGTCTCTAGAGAGAATAATGGTAGAATCCTCATAAACATAATTCAGGAATAAGTAGAACAATAATTCATGGAGATTTCCATTGACAAATACTCAGGACTGGATTGTTTCACAATGAATTTTTTCCATAACTGTTGAATGATTATTAAAGTGGAGGTATGGAAAGTGGTAGAAGAGACCAAAAGGAAAGTCGTAGTCTTGCCAACTCTTAATGCTAAATTTCTAACCCTTATCCCCAAACTGGAGATATATAACAATCTAGCTATGTTTAGACTACTAACACTCTGGAATTTTATCTAGTACAATATCATTACCAAAGTGATCATTAGTAGGATCAAGCTGCTGTCTCATCTAATTTCGGCTAAACAAACTGGGTATGTTGAAGGTGGAAATTTTTTAAGTGGAATCGTATTTTCATATGAAACCATCCACTATCCTAATATAACCAAAATTTCAAGTATGATTCCTAAGTCATATTTGTCAAAATCATTCTATAAATTAAATTGGGATTACATTAGACATATTTTTCTTTCTTTTGGCTTCTCAAGAACCTTGACTAACTGAATCGCAGCTCTCACTTATTTGACATTTTTTTCTATAATCATCAATGATGAATCCTCTAACACATTTTCTCCTTTAAGAGGTATCCATCAAGATGACCCTTTATCGCCTTTTATCTATTTTCTTATAGAAAAAGGCCTTGGGAGATGCCTGAATTTCGAAGTCCAAAATGGATCAATCTTAGGTTTAAAGTTTCATGGAAGGAAGTTTCATAACTTCCATCAATAGTTTTTAGATAACACTCTTCTTATGGGCATTAATTTATGGAATCTGAATCTTTAAAATGATTTCAAATTCTTTTCTTGAAGGCCTCAGGTATGGAACTTAATCTATTCAAATCCCATTTTTTATTATTCTACACTGCCCCTTATGTCTAGTTGCACATTTCCTATCTCCTTGGCTTTCAATATAGCTCTCTTTCATCTAATTATTTTGGGGTCCCTTAGAAGAAAATTCCCTCAAGAACCTCTCTTGGGAATACTTCCTTATCAAGTTCAAGAAAATAATATCCAACTAGATCTTCGATCTCTCAATCTACTTACAAGTCTAATCCTACTCAAATATGTCCTGCAATCCCTTCCCTTGTAACTATTCTCATTCTAGTTGTGCCCAAATTTATTCTTAAACACATCCGAGCCATTCAACGGACCTTTCTTTGGAGTGGGAACACCACTAAAATAGAATGGGATCTGGTGGCTTGGGAAAAAATCGACTATCGCTCCAAATTTTAGGGAGGACTCAACCTTTGCCACCTTGAGATTGAAAATGCAGCTTAAGGCACTAAAATTTGGAGGAGATGGCTCAATTCCAAATAGGATTGTTGGATTAAGCTATAGAAGTGAAAATATCCCATGGGAACTCCTGACCAGGAGCTAATGTGTCCAAAAGGGAACATACAAGGCTCACTCATTTGGAATAGTGCTTGGCATAATAAAACCCTCATACAAGACCATTGCTTATAGGAAATAAAGGATGGGCGTTCAATACTACTTTGGGAAAATTAGTGGAAACATTTTACAAGGATAAAAGATAAACTTGAACTCCAAGCCTACATAAATATCTTTCTCAATTGAAATAAAGCTTAGGTTCCACTTTATTGGGACAATAGTTTATAGGATTTCACTTGGTGAACATGGACCGATAAAGAAAATTGGTATCATTTTCCTACAATTAGTATCTAGGACACTGTTTAATTAAATTGTAGCTATGAAAAATAAAAATAATCAATGGTCCCAGATAAGTTAAGATGAAGTTACCAATATATTGCAATGTTCACTCTGAAATAAGCCTACTCGTTGTTCATGAAAGCTTAAATTGAAAACGATATCAGATTATGTCAACATATTTGGAAAATAAATAATTGGTTGGAAATCATTGGCCTAAAATATAGACCTTCCTCTATTTAGTGTCTATAAAAAAAATCTTGACATGGGACAAAATATTTAGAAGAGGGTTCCAAGGTCCATTGCAGTGTACTTTTTTTCTAAATAGGGATTTAAATTCATGGATCATGTTTTAAAAAAATGTGACAACACCTCTAGTTTATGCGATAATGTAGTAGACTTTTTCCAACATTCGTACAAGAATAAATAAAATATTATCCTTACCATAAATTTTTGGAGAACTAGATTCTTTCGAGAACCGATTCTAAACAAGCCTAGTAGCTTCTCCATGGTTTCCTCATATGGGAAACTTGGGAAAAATGGAACCAAAGTATTTGCAAGGAGTAAAGAAAATGCCCAGAATAATAAAGAATGATATTATGGAGACACTTTATCTCACCAACTAGACAACAAAGGACTATAAATGCAAGGATGCAAATTCAAGTATCTTAGCGGGTCTATAAATGCAAGGACCAAAAATCAAGTATCTTATCTATAACTAGTTTTGATCAAAATCTAATCAGGCAAGACAAACAATCTATGAACATCATGACCTCTAATCCAAGTTAATGGTATCCCGTCACCAAATTGTTAGTATATCTAGACACTTAGGAGTTAGTTAAGATCAACTTGTGATAATATATCCATTAGGTAAAGTGTCTTTCTTTAGTATGCATTAGTATGCATTTGTAAATATGTAATCGGTGGTCACTATATGTTATTGACATAGAGTGATTCAGAGTTTTATTTTCTCCTTGATCTAATAAACCTTGATCCATGAATTAACACTCGACTGGTCCTTGATCTCTATTTAAAGAGATTGGAGGGTCATTTTCTAGTTGATCGATTATGATAAGCTCATTTGTAAAATTATTTATTTTACACAATAAATTTCCTCCAATGGATTTTTGGATAGGGACATGAAGTGTTTCCCTCTCGAGGGTTTAAACCACATAAAAACATTAGTGTATTGATGCTATGTTGTATGGTTGTGTGAGCATATGCTAAAGGCGTTCTATCTCTCAAAAATATTCTATGTATCATAACATGGTATCAAAGCACTTCTAAAGTGTCACTTTCGTTGGTGATCTAGATCTTGAAATGATTTTGTTGAAGCCACTAAAGGATTCATGGTTATTATATTTATATACATTTTTGGGCTCTAAGAAGTGTTCCATTGCATACAAAACAATGTTTCCAATTGGAAACATTTTTTTTCACTAGAAAAGGTTGTTATTTTCTTAAGATAGTGTTATTTCATTGGATCCAAAGGTATATTGTTACAGTGATGTTTTTATTTTAAAAATGTTGTTTACCTCATTTTCTTCTTATTTTAGTCTAAATTTATTTTATTTCAAGTTTGTTACCTTCTCATTATGCATATCCTCTATGCATTGCACTCTATGCGAACTCGAAAATCATAAACAAAATGGTAAGGGTTTTATTTACTGCGTATGCTCTTTGTCATGAAATCTATGTGAAATAAACAAATCATAAATAGATAGTGAGAAAACATACATTTTCCTATAAATATAATGAGTACTAACCCCTAATCCAAGCTATTTTAGTTTATGTTTTTTTTTGTTTTTTTGTGAAGTGTTTTGCAGGCCAAAACAAGGTTTTTAGGGTAAGCATGCACTTTTGAGGCAGAAGAGTGGTTCACTTATTTTATAAAAGTGGTTCACATAAATTAACATTATTATAAAGTGACTTTAAATGGTTAGGCTTGGGAAGAGGGGAGTCCCTTTTTTTTCGGTTGGGTCAATCCTCTACCACCAATGTGTTCTTTTGGAGTCACCTTAAACCATTTTTCAAACAAGTAGTACTTTCTCATCCAGAGTCCATTTTTATTGTCGTATTTCTTGAAACCACATTTATTTTCAATATATTTGCATCAATCCCATTGGTTTTTGTTTTTATGGCCTTCATATTACAGTATGGACACCTCATGTGCTATTATGCTTACCAGTTCCAACTACTTCTCATGGACATATCGTGTGGAGGATGTCCTAGAATGTAGGGGACATTATTGAATTACCTCGGGGAAAGAAAAACAACCCACTTATGGTGATAGAAAAATAAAATGGGCCAATAAATATGATGAATCTCATGGATTGATTGGGATGTCAATATTTACTAATTTATGATTCCACCCATCTGGAATTGATGAACTGGATACAACTTGGGAAATGTTGGAAGCTATGTTTGGTAAACACAATGATATTTGAGATCACCGTCTTGGAAAATTAGTTGATTTCCCTAAATATAATTTATTTCTCCTACATTCAAGATTGTCTATTTAAGTACACAACTCTTAGACTCTTAGTTAAAGAATGAAAAATTAAAAGGGAAGACAAGCAATACATTTATCATATTCTTTCCAAACTTGGACCTCCATATTCTATTTTTGTAACTACATTTTATTCCATGAAAGAATCGTTGGATATGACAAACTATAAAGATCCTAGTCTTGAACCCTTTTCTGATTCCTTGATTAGAGAGCAAGATAAGACAATACTTTTTGGAATAATTAGAAATGTAGATACATCTATCAAATCCTTACTGACACAATAGAAAGATAATTCCAATCATATAAAGAATAAAAATCCTCACAAGAATAAGCCAAACAAGGGTCCCAAACCCTCTTATCTAGCTAATTCTTCCAAAAATGACAAAGGAACCAAATAAAAAGGTAAGAAGACTTAGCCTCATTGCAAATTTTATGGGAAAGATAAATATGATGAATCTAAATGTTTCAGGAAGATGGAAGCCTTGGAAGCAACAATGAAGAAGCACCACATCATCCTTGATTCGTCTTCAGAATCTACATTTCATGGACATGCACTTTGTGCTTCTGGTTTTTCCTATAATACATATTCTTCTTCTTCTTTGAATGAGTGGCTCATTGATTTTGTATCATTTTCTCACATGGCTAAGGATAAAGCCATATTTTTTACTATGAATGAATGTAACATTAAAAAAATATTTGTTGGTGATAATAGATCTCTTAGTGTTGTAGGATCTAGAATAGTTTTGGTAGATGATGGTTAGTTATGATATACTATGTGTTCCAAGAATCTCCTACAATTTGTTTTTCAGTATATCAAAACACTCTTTTTGGTGAAGGTAGAACTGTAATGTTTACACCTAACCAAGTTGTAATCAAGTATTTTAAATATCCTAAGCATGTCCTACCCACTGAAATTGTTGATGGTATGAATAGGTTGTAAAATTGTAAAACCTTGGATCATCATCTTTTCCCAATCTTTTTTGTGCTTTTAGAGATGACTTGAGAAAACTTTGGCATGAGTGATTTGGTCTCTTAAATTATCGCTGATTGAAACAACTATATCAATAAAATACAGTGACAAGTCTTTCGATGGTATCTTGCAAAGATGGTTTTTCATCTAGTGGAAAACATTATTGGGACAATTTTGAAAAAAAGTGCCGATTAGCACACTTCATACCCCTTAGATATTGTGCATGGTGACTTGTGTCATCCTCTTCCATCTGCTTTCTTTCCCAATTTCAAATATTTCTTAACTTTTAATGATGATTACTCCAGAAACACTTGGGTTTATTTCCTAAAACTTAGGAGAGAAGTATTTAACATGTTCTTGGCCGACAAGGCCCTTGTTGAAAAACAATCCGGTCATCAAATTCTTAAGTTAAGATCTGATAAGGGGGGAGAATATCTTAACAATAAGTTCACTACTTTTTGCACTGAAAAGGGAATCCGAAAACAACACAATATTCCATATAAACCACAGGAAAATGGTGTAGTGGAGGAACCACACCTTAAAAGAAATGGCTAATTGTATGCTCCAAGCTAAGAGACTAAATATTGAATTTTGGGCTGAAGCCATAAATTGTGCAAATTACATAGTTAATCACACCCCCACTAAAGTTGTAAGTGGTATCACACTATAAGAAGCATGGACTAAAATTAAAATAGATTTAAGTCACTTCCGTGTGTTTTGTAGTGAAGCATGGGCTCATATTCTGGATGAAAAATGGAAAGCATCATAGCCCAAAAGTGAAAATTTCACATTTTTTGGATATTCTAAAGATGTAAAAGGCTATAGAATTATTAGCCACATTCTCATGATATAATTATTAGAATATATGTTAAATTTGATTAAATTATATTGGCATATGGGCCTAGTTAGACGTTTTTGACATCTGTGGCCGATGAGACTAATTCACTGCTTGTGCCACCTTCTACTCCCAAATTTCTTGAAAAAATTCCTTTTCCTATTTCTGATGATGACATTGAGGATAAAAATACACCTCCTCCTGAGCATTTTCCTACAGTTTCACTAGTAAAACTACTTCCTTGATGGGATCATATAACATGTGAAGCAATTGGTGATCTTGCTAGTGATCCTAGAGATCAACGTCAAACACATTATCAGTTCTCTTTAATGGAGAATGATACTTGGGATCTTGTACTTCTTCCAAAAGGAAGAAATTTTTTTCATATATAAATGGGTCTATAGAACTAAGTATGCATCAGATGAAAGTATTGAAACGATTAAGGCTAGGTTAGTTGAAAAAGGATCTTCCGAAGTTGAAGGAATTGATTACAATGAAAAAAAATTCTATGTCGTAAAAATGAACTCCATCTACCTTTTTCTTTCACTTGCATCCTTACATAAATGGGAGCTCCATCAAATGGGTGTCAAGTTGACTTTCTTGCATGGGGATTTGCAGGAAGAAATTCACATGAAACAACCTATTAGGTACGTTCAGAATGAATCTAGCCTTGTCTATCACCTTAAGAAATATTTATATGGTATTAAGAAAGATCTTCAAGCCTGGTATGCCAAAATAGATATATTTCTCCTTAATATTGTTTTTTATAGATGTCATTTTGACCCCAATGTCTATACCAAGAAAGTAGGAAACAATCTGACCATCCTTTTTCTTTATGTTGATGACCTTATTCTTATTGGTAGTGACCCTAAACTTTTAAACCATTTGAGATCCAATCTTAAACAAAAATTTGAAATGACATATTTAGGTCATTTGCATTATTTTATTGGCCTCCAAGTATTGCCAACAAAATAAGGAATATTTCTTTCCCAATCTAAGTATTCTTTTGACTTTTTTCAACACTTTCACATGGAAGACTGTAAAATAGCCCCATCTCTATTCCATTATGGAGTCAAACTTTATGGCACTTGTACTTCACCCAAAGTAGATGCTACCTTATATCGTTAGCTTGTCGGTAGTCTCTTATACTTGGCTCATACCTATATTGATATTTCCTTTGTCATTGATGGTGTTGTTTGCTATATGCAAATACCCCATGAAATCCATTGGAAGCAACAAAAATGATACTTTGATATATTTGTGGTATAATTCAGGGGGGGATCCTATATTGGTTGGTTTCACTTATTTAGATTGGGTTGGTGATCCTAATGATCAGAAGTCTATTGAAAGTTATGTTTTCAATCTTAGTTCTAGATATGAGACTTGGTTTTGTAGGAAAAAACAAGCTCTTGCTCTTTCTTCAGTAGAAATAGAGTATCAAACCATGGTTAATGCTAGTCAAGAAGCTATGTGGATTCAATAGATCCTTTTAGAGTTTGGATTTGAGCAGTAGCATCCAACCTCCCTTTGGTGTGACAATCAAAGTGCGATTAAGCTTACAAAAGATCCAGTTCAACATTGACGCATCAAACACATTAAGCTAGAATGGAATAAATTATGGAAGAGATGACCAATTATATTCCTCAAATCCTACTCTTGTAGCTCAACATGCCTATTATAGATGATTTTACCACACTTGGTTAATCACATATTTATGGCCTCCTCTGTGCCTCTGCAGACTCTTTGGACCCCATGGACATATATTATACTTTGATGTTCCAATATTATCACCAAAAATCACTTGTTTATAAATATACATGACTTTTAAAGCAATACTCACGTGTATATGCATCTTTTGACCTCAAACTAGTGTACATCAAGATGTGTGCATAAAAAAAAATATTTTTGGAGTTTTCCTCGTATGAGTCCGAATAAATTGACTCTTGGCCTTTCAAATTGCTTAAGAATGCTTGGATTCAACCCTCCATTACCTCTTTGTAGTTCTATATATTGAGCATCTTGGATACATTGAAGGAGGAGGAATTCAAGAGTAAGGAAACTATAGTCCATTGTTGCCTCATTTTGCTGATACTTGAGTCTACATCCATTTGTCCCTTTGGAGGACATAGTGGTCTTCCCAAGTGTGCCTTTTCTTTGTGATCTTGCTATCAAGAGATGGAGGATTGAAGTGGAGGACTCGGTTTCTCCGATTCGTAGAAGTGCCGACAGAGGTTCTCACTATTGCTTCTATGTTTTATTAATAGAAATATCTTTTCTTGTCCAATACATGTGCATTTTGAATATGAATATTGAATCCATGGATGTATTTACTTGCTTATACATGATTGATTATATATGCTAGAGTAGGTCTAACACATTATTATATAGAATTCTTGCCTTGTTTGTTGTTGTTGAGAGCAAATTGTAAGTGTAAGTGCTTTGGAAAAGCTCAACGGGGATCTACTTCAACCGTTTGAAACAAGGTATGATTCTATATCCCTTAGTGTTAGATGTTTTTACTGCTCTTGAATATTGGAAAGGATTGATTTATGGTGTCATACTGTCTGTTGTGGTACCCCCAAGCCATAGGAAGTTTCCCTCCGTAACAAAATTGGTGACTCTACTGGGGAGGTTCCTAGTTGTTTTTTATTTGGGGATTGGGTATACAATGTGCTTGAATTGCTCTTTATTTCTCTGTTTATGTGTCGGTTCTGGAGTTATGTTTTCCCAGTATTGTCCTGTAGGAGTAATTTGATCTTGGCTTATCATTTTTCATCCTGTGCACGAGTATTTTCTTTACAGTTGTGTATACACGTGGTTTTCTCCTGAATTCCCATGTTTGTACACTGATTTACTGGAAACAATCGCATATGCTTTTGTTTTGAGCTTTATTTGGAGGATTGAGTGTTGTTGGGTGAGTTTTGATGATTGCTGAGTCTTCTTAGGTGTTGTTGGTGTTTATATATAGCCTTTGTTTCTGACCAGATACCCTTTTTGATTTATCTTTAATTAGGGTTTGGTCTTGTCATTTATTTCTTCCTTTTTGTTTTGGGATTAGTGCATTAGGTCTCTTTTATCTTGGTGCCTTGCTTGGTTACTGTCCATGAGTGGTTTCAGGGTCTGAGAGTTGTAGAGTTTGTTATTGCTTTTATATCTCATTTATTTCAAAAAATACAAAAATATTTTTCTTTTTCATACTTATGCATTTTTGCATTTTGCACTTGCATGGTACTTGCATGTTACTTGCATTAGGTTTTTCTTATTGAAGTTATAGTTAGGTTTTCATTTAGGAATGATGGCATTTTCATTTGAAGGAAACAACTTGCATCTCATGTAGTGGCATACCCCATTTTTCATTATACAAAATTGCACTTGGCATTGTTTGTTAGGTGTGCACATTTATTTCACCATTGAGTCATAATTTCATTAGTTGCATGGTCATTTCCCTTTAAGTAATTGCAAGAATTAAAATCAATGCTTAATTAAAATGAATTACACATTTTTCTTTTACAAGGTTCATCAACAAGATTAGGATTTAGAGTCTTGGAATAGTTCATTGTGAGTCAATTCTCCAAGATGACTAAATGAAACAAGTAGGTGTCTATTCAGGTGAGAGAGAGAAATCCTTGGTATAATTAGTGTTTCTCAGGAGGCTCCTCTTACACAGGAGTTAAGCATGAGGCAGTGTACATGATTGTGATTGGGATAGCCCTTGGTCACTTTCTGTGAGCGTCGGAGGTATTTCCAAGATCGTATTCGTATTTGGGGGCTTTTGAGGTACTGGTTGGTTTTTTCGAACTTCGGTATTTGCTACTCTTCCCATACAATCGATCCCACCTGTGACTGTCCACCTAATCATTGATTATATTGGGGTGACCTTAGTTTCCTTACCTAGGTATCACAGGGGGTACTTGTAGAGGTTATTCTGCAGGCATTCTGTTCAGGTAGGGGCCAGACAACACATTCACTTTACATGTTTATGCGAAGGGACACTATAATTGGTTATGTACTTCCACTTGTAGTGTATGGGAGTTTCAATCCTCTCTTATGAAATACATACATGCTGCATTCAGGAGCTCACATATCCTCCCCTTGGCTTTCTTGTATTTTTCCTGTAGATTTTCTTAGGAGTGTGCTCTGTGTACGCTAGATTGCTTAGGGTTGTGTAGTTAGTTTGAATCTTTTTCTTTTGTTGAGTCATAGTGGATCTAGGTGCAATGTTGCACCATTCTCAGTGTTTAGCAGGTCTTCCGCCTTCTACGTATCCTCCTCCTTTAGGAGAGAGAACCAGATAGTCCGAGCGGATTGATAATCACTTTGATTCACACATAGATCTCACCATGAGTAATCCGTTTGAGATCTCGGAGCAACCCCCTTCTCCACCTCCTATATGGGAGGTTGCACCTTTGAGTATGTATGGGACTCCGGTAGGTTCCATCCTCCCTACGGCTGGGACATCACATGATTGTTTATAAAAATTTCTATACTACATAAAATCTGACCACCGGTATTGGTCACACATTCTAAGAGGTGAGACTCACCTTGCACCCACTAGCAATAGTATATTTAGGTATGGAATGCCAGACCTTCTCGAGACCGTTCTAGGTATATTTAGGTGTTGACCCTGGTGCTGCACCTGGGGGCACTTCCATTCCTTTCCAAGTGGAGAGTTTTGGTAGTAGTAGTCATATTACACCTTCCATCCATGCGATGGAAATACCTTCACACACGCATCCTAGGCCTAGTACTGGAGTTATTGTTTGTGGAACTGACCCTAGACATGTGAATATTGGAGGAACAAGTTTCTTCGTCTTCAACACTGGTTCCTTCAAATGCATTTTTGACAACACATCGTCTCCCTAATTCACATGGTCCTTCGGGTAGGAGTTCTACTGTTAGCCATTTTTGTCCTGCATCTGCTCACATTGTAGTGTCACAAGGCTATGTACCTCCTTATGTGTTAGTAGGGTATGTACCATCTTATGGACCATCTCATGGACCATCTTATGGACCATATTCTGGAGTGTCTTATGGAAAAAATTATACACCTTATGGGTCCCGGTATCAACCCGCTTATCAGTCTCCTAACTATGGCTTTGTAGCACCCCATTCTCAAGGTACTCCAAACTATAATTTTCCATGCAACCCTATATGGGCCAAATGGGAGTAGGCTACTATCCCACTAGCCAAGTCCATGGTGTTTATAACAATCAAACCTATGTGAACCAGTCTTATCAAGGAGCATGGAACCAAATGGCTCAACCTATGCTCCCTTTCCTTGCAACATTGAATTTACCTGACTTGTCAAGATTGACAAATGATCATGTATCTCATGACCCAGCATGGCCGGTTGTTCCCGCCAAACTTCCTTTGGACATTCCAAATTTGATTTATGCTCAGTCTGGGCTCTTGTAAGAGATCATACCAATCACACCTAGATCCAATTTTGACCCTAAGTTCAAACATGGGCCACATGCTGATGGAATTGTTGGCTCTGCAAGTGCTAAACCTGCAGACCCGGTTACAAACCAAATGAATAAGTTATCTATTAACCATCTTGCGTCGGGACAAGACATGACTTCATATTTTCCTGTTATATTTTTATCATTTAATAAATATGATCTTAGGATCTTATATGAGAGAATACATGCACAACAATAAACATAAGAGACAAGAGACACAAAGAATTTTCCTCTGGGAAACCATAAACGTGAAAACCCCATAACTTCCTCAGAGATAGATTGAGCACCAATGGCAATAGTAAAACCCGAAAACATAAATTTGATATTGAATAACTTGTTCTCTCTCTCTCACTTGAGAGAGATTCTCCTCTCTCACTCATGCGCCCCCGTGAGTGAGTGTGTGTGTGATAAATAGAGAGTCTCACTCTTTATTTATATTCTTTCATTCACTTTATTTCCACTCCAACACGTCAGCCTCACTTAACAATTACTTACCATGGCCAACATCTCTAGGAGAGTATAATAACCCTAGTGCCCCACAAATCTGGGGGAATTTTCCCTTCGATCAACAAGGAGGGTTAACCTTGACTCAATTGTGGGGACTATTTCCCTGACTTACATTAACTCACCTAGGGATGACTTCTCTAGGAGATTCTAATAACCCTAGGGCCCCACAATTGCGGGGAATTTAACCCTTGAACAATAAGGAGGGTTACCCTCTATGACTTTACATTACTTGTTTACATTACAAATACTTCCCGGAATAAACATCGGGGTACAATACATAAAATATACAAATGAATACATTCCGAAGTTACAAATACATCAACACTCCCTCTTAACTAGGAAGGTATTCTCTCGACACAATTTATCAGCACAAGTCTTCTTCTCTATATCGTCTAGATCATCATCAAGTTATCTTCATCTTCAATTCATCTTCATTTCTGGATCTCGCTCATCACTGGATCATCATCACTGGATCTGGATCATCCTTGGATCTAGATCATCACTGGAACATCATCACTGGATCATCATCACTATATCTAGATCATCCCTGGATCTATATCATCACTAGAACATCATCGCTAGATCATCATCACTAGATCTGGATCATCCCTGGATCCAGATCATCACTAGAACATCATCACTAGATCATCATCACTGGTGCTATCTCTCAATACTTCTCATCATAGAAAGTTCTACAGACCCAACCCTTTTTCATGTTGGTTGTAGGCCTAGCATTCATGTAGGTCTTCTTTAGCACTTATATCTGACCCTAAGTCATAATGGCCCTCCCAGCACTTACATCTGACCACGTGAAGAACACATCTAGCATACATGTTAGAAAGGCACGCCCAACACTCACATCTGACCATGGGAGGAACACATCCTGAATTCATGTCAGAAATACATAGGACTCACATCTGACCATGAGAGGAACCAATTCAGCATTCATGTCAGAACGAATCTTCACTTACATTCTACCATGCGAGGAACCAATCCAACATTCATGTCAAAAAGGCTCTGCACTTACATTTGACCATGCAATGAACCAATCCAACATTCATGTCGAAAGGGATCTGCACTTACATCTGACCATGCGAGGAACCAATCTAGTATGTCAGAAGGGCTCTGCACTTACATCTAACCATGCGAGGACCCAATCCAACATGTCAGAAGGGCTCAACACTTACATCTGATCATGTGGGAACACATCCCATAGTCACATCAGAATGGCTCTGCACTTACATCTGATCATGTGAGGAACCAATCCTACATCCATGTCAAAATGACTCTACACTTACATCTGATCATGTGAGAACACATCCCACAGTCACATCAGAATGGATCCTGCACTTATATCTGATCATGTGGGAACACATCCCACAGTCACATTAGAATGGCTCCTGCACTTATATCTGACCATGGGAGGAACCAATCCTACATCCATGTCAGAAGGGCTCTCGGACTCATCACTTCCCTTTGGAGGGAACCTCGATCTAGAGAACACCAAGCTTCTCCCTAAAGTACTCAAACTTCACTCTGGCTAATGGCTTGGTCAACACATCAGCTATCTGTTCATCCATTGCAACATATTGGAGCTTCATTGCTCCTCTCTACACCATATCCTTGATATAGTGATATTTGATCTTGATATGCTTCGACTTGTCATGGAACACTGGGTTCTCCGATAACTTCACACAATTCTCGTTGTCACAGTATATACAAGTATCATCTAACTGGAGATCAAACAAATCAGAAAGTAGCTTCCTCGGCCATACTACCTCACAAATAGCAAGTGGCAACATATTTTTCCTCGGCTGTACTCAATGCCACACAGGACTACTTCCTACTACACCAAGAAGTGCTCTTCCTATCAATGGCACTGCCTACCCAATCCGAATCCACATAACCCTCTAGGTTAATGTTCTGATTCGCTTCATATTTGAGCCCATAATCAAATGTACCCTTCAGGTACCTTACTACATGATTTGAAACCATCAGGTGAACATGTCTCAATGTGTTCATATCAAAGCAAATATCTGGTCTCGTATTTGTCAGGTACATCAAGGAAAAAATCATATGACGATACATCATGGCATCAATCGACTCTAATGAAGCATCACTCAATAGCTTCAGGTTCAATTCCATAGGTGTGGCCATGTCCTTAGTCCATCATCCCAAACCTCTTCAGGATCTCTACTTCATACTTCCCTTGTCCTAGGAGGATTCTGCCACACCTCCATGCCTAGAAAGTAGTGCATCATATCCAAGTCCTTCATCTCAAACTCGAAAGCAAGTCTTCTTCTTGCAACTTTAATGAGTTCCTCTTTTTTATCAGAAACAAGTCATCAACATATAACAAGAGCATCACTGGAATTCTGCCTTCAACCTTGAAGCAAAGGTTGGAATCCGCTTTACTCTTATTAAAGCCTAGAGTCATCAGTAATTTGTCCATCTTTTCCTACCATGTCGAACCTCAAGATCTTCTACAGTTACTCCCTTTGAAGTGAAGCATCATTCTCCCTCTGCCTTTCCTAATCTATGTACTGAAACATTCTGTACTGGAGTGGCAAGTAGCTTCCTCTGCTACTAATATTCTATGTATCCATCTAGGGTCACTGGATACCAAGATCCTCTATCTTGAACCTTTTCAAAAGTTCTTCGTGCACCCATCTTTGAGCTTGTCATCCTCTATAGGCTTTCATATTCAACCTTGTAGCAAAGGTTAAGATCTTCATCACTCTAGGTGATCTTCAAGATCCTCATGTATGTGTTATCCCATGGGTGTCTTCTAAGCTTATACAAGGCCTTCTTTCATTTGCACACATGATTCTACCTATCATGTGTCTTAACTTCTAATGGCTACAAATGTCTATTTGTAGTCTATGCCTTCTTTCCATGAGAAGCCTCATGCTACGAATCCTGCCTTGTATCCCACAATATTGCCATATACTACATGCTAGATCTTGTAGATCCATATGGAAGATACTACAGAATTCCATTTAGGTCTTGATGGCGTATCCTAGACATCATTCTTCTTGAACTGGTATTCTCCTTCCCTTTCTTCTTGGCTACTTCTTCATAGCTAGGAGGTTCCACATCAATGATGTCGCTCAATAGTGTCACATCACTGCATTGTGTCTAAGACCTCTTTATTTCTTTGAAAGCATCATTGTATTATTCTTCATCTTGGATTCTTTCTTGAATTGTTGTCACTTGTTCTTCAAAACAAGTCTCATTCTTCTTTGCTTGTAGGTGATTGTACGCGATCTTTCCTACAAGTCAAATGCATTAGCTCTTTATTTGTTTCATGGGTAGACTCCTTCTTTCTGCTTCATCATCTTATTCATTCATAAAAGCATCATTTCTTATCCAAATTCTCAAGATGGATAAGAGGCTCTTCAAGAATTGAGTTCTTCATATTCCTTGTTGCTTGAGGGATCTTCTTTGAATAATGAGGGCTTGATCTTTATTCACTCCCATCTTCTTTTTCTCTTATTATTAGTCGAGCTTCTTCTTGTGTGCACTCTTCCCAGAGTCTATTGAAAGTAATCACTTCCTTCCAACACATATTCCTCGAATGAATGAATCCCATGATCTTGGGAGGCCATTCAAGGTGGTTATCACCACTTCTGCATTGTCCACTTCTTCTTCTACTACTTCAAGTTTTTCTTTTATTTGAGAGACCCTTGTAAAGTATGATTGTATGGTCTCTGCATTCTGGATCTTCACATTCTTCAACTGTTTTCTCGAAGTCATCTTCCAATTTATGTTCTTTCCTTCAAATAGCTTGGTCAAGGAATCAAACATCTTTTTTGGTGTCTTTAGGGAAGATACTTGTGGTATAAGGTGATTCTATATTGAATCAACAATGATCTTCTTGGCCTTGACCAAGTTCTTCTTGTGTAAGTCTTTTAGACTCATCTCCCTCTGGAACTGGAACCTCTCTACTTATGTAGGTGTCCAATTCATTTCCTTCAAGAAATAGTGAGATCCTATAATTTCATGCTTGGAAGTTGTAAGTCTCACCAATCTTGTCATCAATCTGGTGTGATAGTCATATTGAAATGAGCACCTCAACTGTAAATAGCAAAAAGATTAGATATTACCGATTTGAGGTGTCCATCCTAGTTTCGGAGCTGGCTGATCTAGGGTTTGTTAGAAAAACCCTAATTTAAAAAAATAGTAATATTTCATATATTATTGTATATAAATATATACCTCCTCAAGGAGAGCTGTCCAATGTACTCCTTTTCTGAAAACAGTGGAGGGAAGCTCCCGGAACAGCAAGCCCTAGTTTACCAATTTCTTTCGCAGAAATTATTGATACTGTTTCTGCGGTATCTATAAAATTAATATTCTTATATGTTTGAAATTTTGTACTAAGGTATATTCTTATATCCTTGTTCCAAAACCATAGGTTTCATCAGAATTGGTTTCACCAATTGGGATTTCTGAGCATTTTCCCAAGGTGACCTGTTTCACGACTGTTCAGCATAGCGTAGTTGCACGGACTGCCACGTGTCACTGTTTCATCTTCGGGTTCTGAAAATTTTACCAAAGAAATTAAAGTCCATTCCCTTTCTATAACATCTTGAGAAATTTCATTTGGACCTTCATAGCCCAAGATATAGCAATTCGCCTCAGGTGCCTGTTTGAGGAGGAATCTTGGGAGAGGCTGAAACCCTAACTTGGAGGAGTCATATCTCCTATAATGTAGTGAATCGGAGGCTGAAACGTGGCAAAAGTGTACATAAGGAACTTATCTTCGATATATGAAAGTTTTGGCCCCTGAGACTTCTTCAATCCTGAGATATAGAGAATGTACCAGAACTTATCAATTTTAGTATTTAGGGTTTTTTCGGCTCTATGTCAAATTAGGGTTTGACTTTCCCAGAGATTTACCCAACCAAAAATATCGACCTAGGTCTCTAAAATTTGATTTTGATGAGGAGATAAATCCTATGCTGGGGTCACTTAAAAATTCCTCTTCTGTAAAAAGCCTTAATTTCCCACACTAAAAACTGAAAATGCTTGGAATCAAATTCTGCTTCGACAGAAAGATGCGCCTTTCAATGGAGAGTTAGCCTAGCCTTGTTTTGCTGAGGGATTGTGGAGAGAGACCCAAAAAGTAAGAATCCATAGCTTCTATAGTTGCACACTGTCTTCTTCTTAGGTTAGCTCTGATACCATGTTAGATTTTTATCATTTAAGCAATATGATGTTAGGATCTCATCTGAGAGAATACCATGCACAACAATAAACACAAGAGACAAGAGACACAAAGAATTTTCCTCGGGGAAACCATAAAGGAGAAAAACTCATAACTTTCTCAGAGATAGAATGAGTACCAATGGTAGCAGTAAAACCCAGCATAAAGATGATCTCCAACAGCTTGTTCTCTCTCTCTCACTTAAGAGAGCTTCTCCTCTCTTACTCATGCGCCCCAGTGAGTGAGTGAGTGTGTGATAAATAGATAGTTTCACTCTCTTTCATTCACTTTATTTCCACTCCAATGTGTCTGTTGTAAAGGAAAGTTTCCTATGGCTAGGGCTTAAGAGGCCATCAACGTATTGGGGTTGAAAGGTGGATGCATATAGTTCTGCAAGTATATATATAAGCAAGATTTAGAGATAAGAAAGGTCCACACCTGATTAACTAAAGGATGGTCCAATCTTTCTCTAGCCCTTATCCTGCTCCTCTTCCCCAAGATACCTGCAAAACAAGTTATACCTTCCTCAAACCAAATATACTATATGAAAAGAGATTATATTCAATGAAACATGAAAACATAATCTGATAAATAACATCATATAATCATAATCAGAGATTCAATATACAAGACACATTGATTTGGGAAGAGGAAGTACATCACATATTATTAATCTTGAAAACAAGTACAAGTATACCTTCTCTTCAAGTTGGGCACCTCATGAAACCTTGATCCGGTTCTGTCGTTTCTCTTCTCCAAGGAACTCAACCTCCAAGCTTTGCAACATAAGGGTATGATCACTAGGGCAAAGAGAGCTCCAAATCCTCTAGCATAGCAATGCAAATATTCAAGTCTCCTTTGATGGACCTCCCTACATCTATTTATATGCTTTATGAAGAGTTAGGGTCGAAGACAAAGTAGTTATACCTGAAGGAATCAGTTGCATAACTACCCAAACTACCTGAATTTCAAAATGTGTATTTTTTTGACATTTTCAGGAGGAATATGCGGGTTGTAGAGACAACAGTTGTGTATGTAGGAGGTATACACAGGTTTCAATGCAAATAGTCATGTATTTAGGGCATACACGAGTATTATATATGACAATTCGCATACAATACATGGGTTTCCTCAAGGAAACTCGCATATACATTAAAAAATCTCATTTTTAGGGTACTTCTGGGAATTTTCAGACTTTGGTTTCTTCGAGAAAGTTTTAGCTCACTAAAATACCTTTCCAATAGTGTAGATATGAGGTAAAATAGAGTTAAAATCCTCTATATATGGATCCTCCAAGTTAGGTGTTTTTTCAGTGGCTTTCATGAATTGTCGACATGCGACGGAATCATGGGAAAGTGGTCACAGGAAGAGATGTATCATTTTGAGCTATAAAATATGCCCCATATTGTATAAGGTTAGAGGGGAAGATGATAGCCAAAATAAATTATAAAGGAAAAAACTAAGAATGGAAAGAGCAGAGAATCCAAGATTGAAAGGCTCAAACAAAGGTACCTGAAAGAGAGATAAATATCAGACAAAATTGATCTCTGGGACATACAAGTCCATATACAAAACATTGCCTTAAAGATACAGGCAGATCCGACATATGTATAAGTGATCATGGTCCCTCAATATGCAAAAAGTTTCCATATCAAATCTAAATGAGCCATGGCCACAAATGAACAAGGTGGATCCATGCTCAAAAATCGATCATAGCCACAAGAATACAAGGTGAATCTATGTCTCAGCAAAATGTCATATGAAGTGTGACAAGATCTTGCGCAACTTAGGCAGTAGAAAAAAATTACAATGCTACTATCGGCCCAAGGTATTAATCCAAACTGCCCAAAAGGTACGAATCCTAACCATGGGAATAAAGGAGTTGAAATCGAACATGGAGGAAACAGTTTGATTACCAGTCAATAATGAGAATCGTTAACAAATGCGAGAGAAACCACCATTAATGAAAATGGTCCCCAAGGTACCTAGTATATTATAACAAGTTTGAATACAAGGACTTGAAGTCCAACACTTGAAGAATCCATCAAGTAGGAGACAATAAGGTATTCCCACTACCCAATAGCAAGGGAAATTGCCACTGATGACTTCAATACACAAGGTATTGTCATAAACTCTAAATCTCATTCCCAGAGCAAGATGTGTTGCAGCCGATAGGAAGAGATCCATTAGAAGGAAGGAATTAAGGCATCCTTCATCATCCAACACAAGGTAAGTCAAAGACAAATTGGATCTGGAATCGGTACAGAATTTCATGACAAGGACCGCTGAAGACATGATGTAATGAACTGATACTAGGGAATGGCTGACACAAAAGGTCAAGGCAACTGCAGAATGGTCGACAAAGGTTTAATCCCTGAACAGTGAGCATGACACAAAAAGTGACCTAGGAATATTTTGACATGAAAGACCAATGACAAAAATCTGCAATGTAGGAGACATTAACAGATTTCCCATATAATTGGAAAAGAAACCAACTGAAGGAGTAAGAAACTCTGAATCAGGATAAGGTCAAAATAATAGGACCCAACTGTTGATAGAATCAAAACTGGTTCTTTGTTCAAGGAAACCAAATTTTCTACCATGATGTAAAATACATGTGAATGAACTTCCCTTCCCCTCTTTCTTGTAAAGGTTTAATGAGTCCAAGAAAGAAAACTCGAGACCTTCTTCATTTTTGGAAAGCTCGAAGAAGAGACAGAAGAATGCTTGATAAAGCACTGATTCGTGGATTTTATGAGCTCAAACTAGTACATGTTGTACGGTGTTTTCATAGTTTAGAGAGTCTGAAAACTCCAAAGAAGACTCTAGCGGGGTCCTTTGTCATACAGTTTAGTCTCCTGAGTCCAGAAAAGTATAAAACAAACCACAGAAGAACTCTCTTAGATTCCGAAGAAGTAAGGTGCACCTTTTTTGTATTTATTTAGGACAGTTTGAAAAAGGTTAAATTACCACCTACCCAATGCTCCTTCAAGAGCAGAAAACAACCTGATTTTAACAAGTGTGAAGGAAGGCAAGATCACTTGTAAAGATCCATTTGATTACAAGAAATGGGGCTTATAACAATAAACTTGATGCTTTGTTCTTTAGGGTTTAACAAACATGACAAAGACACAAAGTACACTCAGAATCTTTTTCATGTTTAGGTCTAGAGCATGAAAAAGAGAAATCTAAGCTCATACTGGGGGTTCCTTTTTCGTAAGTTTAGTCCCTCAGGTTCGAAAAAGTGATAAACCTATGCCTGAGAATACTCTTCTCAATTCCAAAGAATAGAGAGTGTTCCTTTCTCATATTATTCCACATGGACCAAGAAAGTGATAACCTACCACAATGTGGATGCCCATTCACATATTCTTAACGAGCCTGAATGGACAAGTTTACTCGGCAGTCGGCCTAAAGAAACTCAATATCTTTCCCATGAAGTTTTAACTAGTCCAAAAAATTCAACTCATAGCCTCCTTACTCTTCTTAATGAGCTCAAAGGAGAGAAAAAAGAATGCTCTAAATGTGAGGAGATGAGTGTCAGAGGCAGGAGAAACTAGTTCCAAGCGTAAGGAACAAACCTATGCATAATGCAAGGAAGATGAGTAGGATAAAGACACTTGGAGAATGTCTCCTCAAGGTAAAAGGTGTCAAATTGCAAAGGAAAAATGATACAAGGATTAGCGACGATCATAACAAAGATGAGGGCTCATACAATGAGATAAAAGTGTGGAATCCGACATCAGGCTCATAAGCACGATCAGAGCACATGCAAATGCAGTTATAGCTTGAACAACAAGACAAGGCCAGTAAATAGTTGTAAATCCAACTAAGAATCCTGTCTCCAAGAAACAACAACATTATAATCATATTAAGAAGAAAAGATCTAATGAAGGTCACTTTGGCAGAAACACATGTGACTTTTCTATCTTCTACACAAGGAAAAGTCAAGGAAGAATTGAATGAAGAAGATTCTATAGCACCAAGGATTGAGGGTTTATAATCAGTCAGATCAACCTAGAAGGAAAGAAAAAATCAACAAGGGAGATAGAGTTTGCAGGAACAAACTCAGTATCATGGGAGTTGAAAAATTCATAAGAAAAATCAAACTCATCAGGATCACTGACTTGCTATTCAAAGGAAGAGTCAAAAGACTCAACAAGACCAACATAAGAATAACGTTCAGTCTTACTAGGCAAATCAGGGTTAGACTTAGTCACAAATGAACCGACATCCATAAGAAGGTCATACTATATCAAAGACTCTATGAAGACTTCATCCAAAGGAAGGAGATCATCCAAGATAGAACACATGTCTAAACTTTCAAATGGATCGACAGAGTAGAGAGCGAGCACAGTCTGTATAGGATGACTCACCTAGTCAACTGCTGGGACCAAGTCCCGAGAAGCTAAGCATGAACGCAAAGAACATGAGGCCACATAGCTCACCTGTGGTGGGGTAGTGTCTATAGAAACACTGGGAATCAATAAAGGAAAGACTTGGTCTCTAATTGGGTCAGGAGACACATCAAGAAAATCCAACTGATCGATAGTGACAATTTCTTCACCATGATTAAAGTACATCACACTAAAGAATGTTGACACCACAACTTGCATGGCATATACATAATCACATCCAAGGAGCATATTGAATTCCAAGGGGTATTATATCAAAATGAAATCAACTAAGACGGTCTTCCCACCCAAAGCAACAGGTGTTTGAGAAAGAATTCCCAAGGCTATACAAGTTCTTCTATCAAACGCCAGTAACTAACTAGCAGTCGACACAAGGCCGAGAGATCCCATGGCTCGCCAAGCACGAGCAGACAAGATACTAACTGAGGCTCCTTCATCAACAATACAATGAGCAATCATGCATGGTTCGAATTTGACCTTTATCTGGAAAGGAGTATCAGAAGGAAGGCACAGCTCAACTAGGCCATCCCAATCAAAGGAAGCAATCCTAGAACTTGGTGGGGGTTGATCTGAAGCAAGTTCAATGCCCCCTTGTTTAGTAAGTTTTGAACTGGCAGTGAAGAAAATGTGACTAGCAGACACTTCACTCTCCAAAAGAGGAGTGGGATTGATTGATAATGGAACCGATTTAACCGCTTCATGAAATCACTCTCTAAAGGGAGAGTGGGATTCACCAAAGATGACATTGGTTCAATCACATCAGGATCACTCTCTGAAAGAAGAGTGGGATCGACCAAAGATGATATTGGTTCGACCACTTGATCAACCAAAGGTTGAGTGGGTGGGTTGTTGAGAAACTAAAGGTTGTTCAAGAGAAATAAAATCTTGAGTCTCGGACCACACCCTTCACACCTCTGCGATAGCAAGGAACTGGTGAGTAAGATGATCTCCCTCGCATAGCTTACAAGGGAACTTAAGTTTGAACTTCAAACGACCAATTTTCTCAATGGTGTCAACATGACTAGCAGTGGTTGACTGTTTTCTCTCAGCATCACCTACAGAGGCTAAGATTTTTCCCCTAGCATGACCACCAGAGGTTGGGTGACTGGGTCCAACATGACTAAGAGAGGCTGGTTGTTGAAAAACTTTAGAATGTTCAAAAATAGGATGACTGTGAAACTAAACTCTTCCCACCCCTATGATAGACAAGAATTTATAAGTAAGGTGGTCTCCCTCACAAATATTACAAGGAAACTTGGGCTTGTTTTTTGAACGAGTAGTCTTTTCAACAGTGTCAACATGACTCGCAGTGGCTAACAGAGTGTCTTCAGCATGAACCATAGAGGCTAAAAGACTGCCCCCAAAATGACTTGTAGAGGCTGAGAGACTAGGTCCAACATGACCTGCAGAGGTTGGATGGGCACCACCAGCATGAACAACATAGGCTGAATGGTTAGTATCAACATGCTTTGTAGCAGTTGAGTGTGTTCCCCCAGCATGAACTTCAAAGGCTGGGTGTATGGATCCAACATGACTTGCAGAGGTTGGATGGGGAGATTCAACTTGAACATCAGAGGTTGAATGGGTGCCCTCAGCATGAACTGTAGAGGCTGGGTGATTGGATCCAAGGTGACCTGGAAATATTGGAAGGATCCCACCAGCATGATCAATAGAGGCTGGATGGTGAAGATCAACTTGACTTGCAGAGGTTGAGTGCTTAGATCCAACATGACCTGCAGAGGTTGGATAGGTGCCCCTAGCATGAACTGCAGAGGCTGGGTGGTGAGGTTCAACTTGACCTGCATAGGTTGAATGGGTGCCCCCTTGCTTATGTGCCTTCTTCCTATTCCTCCTTCTTTTACTCCTTTTAGACTCTCAGTTACCAATATCAGTACTTTCACCGCATGAGGTAGAAGGAGGAGGAGAATCAACTATCGGTGAAAAGGAAGTAGTGTTTTGATGCCCTTGATATAAGGAGCTTACTTGAGAAGCACCAGGAGCATTCAGGACAGTATAAGGAGCTTACTTGAGAAGCACCAGGAGCATTCAGGATAGTTGGAGTGGAAAACAACCACACCGGTAGCCCTAGGGTGAATCCAGGTAGATTCAAGGTGCCCATCAAAGGAACACCAACATTCCCTGTGAGCGGAATAGTACAAGGAGTTCCCAGCATGGGGATCTCTTGGTTAGTGTTCAAAGGGATGTTAGCCATAGTTTCAAACTAGGAGAAAAATTCTGAGGTTGATAGGAAACCAAAATTACAAAGCACACACCTAAATGCACACTAAGTACAGACAAGCCACACAGCACTCACTAAAAATTCCTAAAGCCAAACAGACAAACAGGTATAAGACATGCTTTCCAAAATAAAGCTGATAGACAGTTACTTGGAACACCTGTATATTTTCTTAGGCACAAGAAGAGGAATCACCCAACCACCCTCCCACACCTTCTACCGGGGTTACCTTCCAATCCTGTCTAAGGTCAACCAAAAATAGCCTTTTGGTGTACCTATGTATGAACCCTAGACGTCAAAGAGACTAAAGGATACCTTAACTATATTGACAGTCTAGGGGGACAGTCACAAGACTGGTTTGTACACATGGGCAGGGTAGCAAGGCCCAAAACCCTATCTAAGATAGAATTCCTAGATGTGCATAAACCTTGGTCTACGCTTTGGAAAGGAATCAGTGGGTTATCTAGACTAAAACCTAATCTATATGCATATAAAGAAAACATGTGTTTTTTTTCTTTTTCTTTTATAAATGCAAAAGAAAAACTACCTACAAACAAAAGTATGCAGATAACAAGAACAAAGCAAAAGGAACTCTACTACACAACCACCAAATAGACTCTAGAATGCTTTAAAGTCAGTATAAGCCCTACTTCAAAGGAAGGCTTCGATAAAAGACAAGTCAACTATTTTGGCATGGTTAATTTAAGGAACAAAAGAAGAAGGAAACAAACACCAACAAGGTTCTGAACTCAAACAAAGATCATTGATAGAGGCTAACCAGAAACATAAGACAAAAATCAAACCAAGCAAAGGGGGTGGGGGGATGAGTAAAGAGAAAACCCTAATGCTATAAAAATGGTTACCACATTGATAAAGAACAACCAAAATGGATGACACTAACTCCCTGGAGTCATGCACCTGCAGAGGACCCCAAAAGACCTACCAAACAGCCCACAACAGCAGAAAAAACCACAAAAATGAGGAAAAACATTGTTTTAGGGGCACACACAGGTTGTACTACTAACAGGTCGTGTACCATACGCGGGTTGACAGTATAACAAGTCGCATGTACAAGCACATGTGGGTTGTACTACTAACAGGTCGCATACCATACATGGGTTTATAGTATAACAAGTCATGTGTACAAACCAGACACATGACTGTCTAGTCTGCAACTCGCGTATGGGTGGGAAAAAACACAAAAAAGGTAAAAAAATACCTTAGGAAGGCAGGGGAGGTGTTCTATTAGACTTAGAAGGTGTTCCTAAGTGGAAAGAAGGACCTGAAACAATGCAGAAGACTAAAACAAAGACAAAGAAACCCAAAATAGACAAGGCTCTCCCCAGTGTAGTCACCAATTCTATTGTAAAGGAAAGTTTCTTATGGCTAGGGTTTAAGAGGCCATCAACGTATTGGGGTTGAAAGGTGGATGAATATAGTTATGCATATATATATATAAGCAATATTTAGAGATAAGAAAGGTCCACACCTGATTAACTGAAGGCTAGTCCAAGATTTCTCTAGCCCTTCTCCTGCTCCTCTTTCCCAAGAAACCTGCAAAACAAGTTATACCTTCCTCAAACCAAATAGACTATATGGAAAGAGATTATATTCAATGAAACATGAAAAAATAATCTGATAAATAACATCATATAATCATAATCAGAGATTCAATATACAAGACACATTGATTTCGGAAGAAGAAGAACATCACATCTTTATTAATCTTGAAAACATGTACAACTACACCTTCTCTTCAAGTTGGGCACCTCACGAAACCTTGATCCGGTTCTGCTGCTTCTCTTCTCCAAGGAACTCAGCCTCCAAGCTCTGCAACACAAGGGGATGATCACTAGGGAAAAGGTATGGTCAAAGAGAGCTCCAAATCCTCTAGTATAACAATGCAAAGATTCAAGTCTCCTCTCATGGATCTCCCTACCTCTATTTATATGCTTTATGAAGAGTTAGGGTTGAAGATAAAGTAGTTACAACTGAAGGAATCAGTTGCATAACTACCCAAACTACTTGAATTTCAAAATACATATTTTTTTTACATTTTCAGAAGGAATATGTGGGTTGCAGGGACAACAGTCGCATATGCAGAAGGTATACGTGGGTTCAATGAAAATAGTCATGTATTTAGGGCATATGCGAGTATTGTGTATGACAAGTTGCGTACAATATGCGGGTTTCCTTAAGGAAGCTCACATATATATAAAAATCTCTCATTTTTAGGGTACTTCTGGGAATTTTCAGACTTTGGTTTCTTCTAAAAAGTTTTAGCTAACTGAAATACCTTTCCAATGGTGCAAAGATGAGGTAAACTATAGTTACAAAAATGTAGATATGTATCCTCCCAGTTAGTTGTTTTTTCAGTGATTTCCATGAAGTGTCGTCATGGAAGTGTCGACATACGACGGAATCATGGAAAAGTGGTCACAGGAAGAGATGTGTCATTTTGAGCTATAGCAATGTCAGCCTCACTTAACAATTACTTACCAGGGCTAACATCTCTAGGAGAGTCTAATAACCCTAGTACCCCACAACTATGGGGACATTGCCCTCCGATCAATAAGGAGGGTTAACCTTGAGTCAATTGTGGGGAATATTGCCCTAGCTTACATTAACTCACCTAGGGCTGAATTATCTAGGAGAGTCTAATAACCCTAGGGCCCCACAACTGCGGGGAATTTAACCCTTGAACAATAAGGAGGGTTACCCTCTATGATTTTACATGACTTGTTTACATTACAAATACTTCCTAGAATAAACATCGGGGTACAATACATAAAATATACAAGTGAATACATTCCAAAGTTACAAATACATCAACACTTCCTACCCAAACAGAGGATGTACTTTCAGTGCAATCGTCGAACCAGAAAGGTAACCAACAACCTGGATGGAATAAGAATAAAGGTAAAAACAATCTAAAGGGTGGGAATAGGAATGAAAATTCTAATAATGACAAGAACACTAATAATGTTGGGGGAAAAAGAAACCTAAACATAAGGTTAAATTTCATTTAAATCTTTGTGAGGATGATCACCTTACTCTCTTGTGCCCTCGGATAGAAGATGCCTTGAAGTTCATCGCATAGAGCTCAACTGTGTTGACAAATCCTTTACCACAAAACCAGAATATGAACTCGAGGACTATGGAACCTAGTAGTGCTTCTGGTGGGACTCAAAACCCATCGGACACCGTTAGTGGCCATGCTTTCATCAACATAATGGTTTCCAAAAATGTTGTGACATGTGCTAAGGATTGTGAAACGTCGCAACCTAACCTTGGGAAAGAACCTACTCCACCTGAGAGCTCTTTATGTATTGAGAAACCTAGTGATAAGCCTGAAGCTCCACCTTGCATTCATAAGGGAGTATTAAAGTGTTCGAGGCAAAATCCTAATTCCTGAGCCTCCCAGAACTATTGCATTATCAAGGATTTGGGTCAGACTCCTTATGCGATGTTTGCATTAGAAGTTATTTAGACTTGTCCTCCACAAAGGAAATCCTTGTTATCTACTCTTGGAGTGGATGATGGCATCTCTCCTTTAGTGATTAAATTTGAAACTCATGGACTCCAGCCTCTCTTTCCTTATTATGTATCCCTTTTGGTTCATGTAGAGTGTCTAAACAACACCATCAAGCACACAGTGATTGATGAAGGTGATGCCATTTCCATGATTTCTTTGGCCTGTTGGAAGGGTTTGGCTTCTCCTGCGTTGTCTAAGTCGGGAACCATGTTGACTACATTTGACGAAAGATATTTTCGACCGCACAGTATGCTTCCATCCCTTGAGGTCCAATTGGGAGGGAATACCATTACGATCGAGGTTGAGGTGGTTGATGCGCCCCTCGACTCTAATATTTTACTGGGTAGGAACTGGATTTATAACATGCAAGTGGTCACATCTTCCCTGTTCTGGGTTGTTTTTTTTCCTTTGGATGGGAAAAATGTTACGGTCGATCAGAGATGTTTTCCTAATTCTAGTTCGAAAGCATCATCGGGAGCTTCTATCCCGATTATCGATCATTCTCAGCTGAAAACTGAGCATGTTGGGGTGGGCATGTATCCTTCATTGATGGGAACTTTTAATTTTGCCACACCCATTCTTATGATTGGTTCTAGTCTTGGTAAGTCTTCGACGTCGTTGAGTTCGGTTCCTTTTCGCACTTCACATATGGAGGATCCTTGGACTTTTCCTTCTCCAAGTACTTCGGGTGAAGATTCTATACCTGTCGAGATGGGCATGCCGTTTCCTACAACAATGGTGGCTTATCAAGCTAATCATGGTCTTGTTGTAGAGTCTATTCCTTCCTCTTCACAGATGGAGGAGGACCCTTATACACTGCCTTCTTAGGAAGTTGAGTAATCTCACTCGAATGACTACCTCGATGACATTTTTCCATTGGACGAAGCTATTCACAAGGCTATGTCTGGGTGAGAACAACCTTGGGAAGAGTTGTATCATAGATCTTATTTTCTTCCTAAGATTTATTGCATAGAGAGTGATGACTATAGGGCATTATTTAGTGAGAAAGTTGGTAGGACCATGATCCCATTAGGATCTCCTAGCAAGTATACCAAAGGGAACATGGCCAACTTGTCACCAACTATATCAATCAACATTTCTCGCGTTCCCAATAAGATTTAAAACATGTAAATTGGGGCAGATTGTTCCCCCAATGAGGTTAGATAATCCACCGAGCTTTTTAAGGAATTCCATGATGTGTTCTATTATCTCCTAAATAAATTAATTTTCAATAGATCAAACTTAGGCAATTTATTTTTGCATAGTAGTGAATATTTCAGGGTAGATTATGAAAGATGTTTGGGTGATTAACAAAATTGGAATGTCTAGTATTTTGTTTCTTAAGAATTTTGAAAGTTTTAGCTTTTAATGGCTTAGGAAAAATTTTTAACAGTTAATTAGCCATCGAGAAGCCCAGCTTTTGGAAGCTAATAGTTTGGACTCAGGACCACGTTAACAACCGAAAACCCGTTGACTACGTTTTTAATAAAATTTTGGAAAGGGAACATTTGGTGGCTTAAGCGAACTTTCCAATAGTTCATTAGCCACCGAGAAGCCCATATTTTAGCAGCTTGTAAATTAGACCCAAGATTCCCTTAACCACCAAAAAGGCCAAAAAAGGAAAAATAGTTAGCTTAACCATCAAAATCAAACGCTGTCAGCATGAGGGATGTCATGATCAAATACTTAACCACCAAAAAGACCGGGGACTGCAGAAAATGATGAGTTGGTGAATAAAAAGCTCGTTGTTAAACTGAAGTGACTGATAGAGATCAAAACCCTAACTACCCTCCACCTATCCCACAATTGTAGTTAAACCTCCACGAAACATCAAGTCCTAGTTAAAAATGATTGATGTACTGGATAGCTCGTGATCTTCACCAAATTTTACCATCATCCTACTAAAGTACCAATTGACTAGTTAACCCCTCAAAATCAGCACCATATCCTCATTACACTCCACATTCTCTGCATGAATCCTTACTGCTCAAGGCCATCCCTAAAACCAACACACTAATATCCTTCACATAATTCAAATTTTGGTTTTTGCAGGTACTATAAGCACAATATAGAGATGAAGAAAGGAGGACGACCTGCCCTCAAACAGGAACTAGGTGACATTAGCTATCTTGAATCACATCTAGAATTCTTCCAATTATTCAAAGATGTAGGCTGTTACAGGTTCTGTGAGAAAATCAAGGGTTCACACCAGCAAGTAGCAAAAGCATTTGCTCTTTCTTTTGATGGTTCTAAGGCATTGATAGGAAAAGAAGAGTTCCAAGTTGATGAAACCCTAATTGCAGAAGTAGCAGAACTCCCAAGAACTGGGGAGAAATGGTTCAAGACCACCATTACTAAGAATGTAGAATTTAGGTCTTATTTAAAACATGAACACAAGGATGAAGTATGGAAGAAAAGCATCCCATCCACTTGGCTTGAACAGAAGTGGTAGCAGTTATTGAAATCAATCCTGGTGTATATAACTTGTGAAGGAAGGTATAATAGGGTGATGATATATCACTTTAAATTGATGAACCATTTTATAAGAAGAATCCCTTTAAACCTACCCTTCTACCTCCACAAGATCCTAACCAAGATGGCACACCAGGTAAAGGCCTAGCCCACCAAAATTGCAGGAAGGTTATATCACCATGGCTTGATACAACTCATTGTCCAAGAATTACTACAAAGGATAAACATAGCATGGACATATTTCTTATTCTAGAATGAGTCTAAAATAGGATTAAAACCAGAAGATAAAGGAAATCCCCCCTCAAAGAAGTCTACCAATCCCAGAACTGGCAAGAGGAAGAGGAGGGACATCTCACCAGTGACAGTGGATCAGCCATCTCCAACTTCTAAAACCAACCAAGCAGAAAGAAATATAGAATTCAGTGGAAGGGAAAAGGAGGCTCCAACACATAGTGAAAATATACTGAACTTACCCTACTCAGACTCAGAAGAAGAAAAGGAGTAGGAAGTTGACCTAACAAAGCAGGTTATAGCAGAGCAAGAGGATTTTCCCTCACCAACACCAAGGGAAGGTTAAGATGGACCAATAGCAAAGAATTCCTCAAGAAAACCTAGATCTTAGAGAATCAACCAGCTGTTAGGGTAGAAACATGAACTAGAGGTCTTAGATAGAGAGATAAAAAGAAATAATGCCAGGTTAATAAAGAAAAATACTCAATTGCATAATTCTCTCCTAGAAATGAGAGGGATGTATGTCCTGCTAAAAAGAAGGAATCTAAGACTAATGAAGGACAACTCTAGACTCTACAGAATAATCAGACTGTCAAGGTTGGAGAAGAAAAACTCAAAACCTAGCTCTCAAGCTCACCTTGCCCTGGAAACACTAGCAGATGCAGCTATTAGCCTTCAGGATCCGGAGGTAGCCCATGATGTTGCTGATATTCTAGATATTATGCAGGTGGAAGAAGGAATAGAAGATCAAGAGTAAAGTGTAAAAGGATGATTAAAGGCTAACAAAATTTTACAAAAAATAGAGCTTTCAATGGCTGAGGAAAACACAACAGCTATTCATTAGCCACCGAAGGCATAGCTTTCGACAGGTAACAGACCCAGGATTCTACTTCCTTAACCACCGAAAACACAAAAGGGTGCAGAAAGATATTTTGACACATAGAATCAATTTTGGTGGATACAAATACCTCAGGGATGAATTATAAAGCTAAAAATTGATGAAAAGCACCAGTGCAGTGGGTCTGTTCCAGTTTTGAGGGTGCAATCAAGGAGAAATGGGTCACAAACCGTGACTTATCTTTCAGTTAACAGGTCATAGCTCTACTTCAATCATCATTACAGTTATCAAGGAGTTCAAGCAATAAACAAGTATTAGGGTTAGGTAGATTATCACTTAAATTAGGGTTTTTGACCTAATTTAAAAAAAAAACAGTTATTTTATCTATTTTTAGTAACTCAGATCCAACTTTTCAAGATCTGAAGATTTTTGTAAAGGCTATAAAGCCTAAGACTTATGTTGAAGCAAGGGTTCGACTTCAGAGACTTTTAGACCCTTATTGTTATCAAGCTTCTCATGTTATTAATCATTTAATATAAGCCCTTTTGCTATTATATGTTCAACTTCCATATCTTTTTTGTTATGTACTTGTGCTTGCATATCTGATTCAGGTTTATTCTTTTTGTCTGATACTAGATAGTTGTCACCCTATCTCTATTTGATGAGTTGAATTGCAAGTATCTTTCCTTGTTATGATTAGCGATTTATATGTAATTGCTTTATATATGAATCTTCTAGCATAGTGAGTTCTCCATCTATTCACCCTATTATCAAACCTATGAACATTTATAGTTAGAAGCCTTATCTTTTGATTGAGTTTTATACATGTCTTGAGTGTGTGAGGTCATTTAGGTCATCTGAATTGATCCATTTAGAAAAAACATAAAAAAAAATTAAGCTACTAGGAATCCTCGAGCTGCAACATAGAGGAGTTTCCTAGAGTGCTAATAAACTGGCGCCGTTTCCAGGGAGAGGAGATTGAAGCTCAGCTTCCCTTTGAGATGACATAGATCCTACTTTGATGATAGACAAATTATGGACACTATTTTGGTTGTAATCATATATTTGGCAACTCCATTGGAATGAGGTGGCTTTAGGAAGACCAAGTACTAGAGCAAACCCTCAAGGGCCACTAGTAACACCTATTTCAGATCTAGAAGAGATTCTAAGAAGAGCTAGGGATTCACTAAGGCATACATCCAGAGATGCAAGGGGAGCCACATCATGTATTTCTAGAGGTATTTCTGTTGTTATATCAAATAGACCTCCATTTCAATCTTCTTCTGCTGAAACATATATTTCTCAGGAATTTATAATTGAATAAAAAAAATTTAGGGTTGAGGAATCTTCAAGCACTACTTCTTGTGTAGATCCAATCCCTGGCGACTCCACTAATATAAATCCACCCCAAATACTCTCTCAGCTACCACCCACACCAGTAGTATCTACTTCTGCCCTTTCCAGATCCATTTCTAATATGGCCGCCCCTCTGACCAAAATGGCAAGGATCCTTATTACCAGATATGCCCCTCTGAATTTGCCTAACCCCCTCTCTACTATGCCTACTGGAGATTATCTTAAATACATGCCTAAGTTTACTGGAGAGGGAGATTTCACAACTGAAGAACACTTAGAGGCCTTCTACAGTTATGCTTAGAATATAAATATTGAACAAGAAGATGTGTGGAATATGGTTTTTGTGCAAAGTCTAGATGGTCAGCGTAGGAAATGGTTCAAAGAGTTTCTTGTTGGATCAATATCAGGCATTGAAGCCCTAGATGACATATTTTTGAAGCACTAGGGAGAGAGAAGATCCCACCTTTATTATATCACTGATTTTAGCAATCTGAAGAGGGAGAATGGTGAGTTTGTTTCTAAATTCACCAAAATATTTAATAAGATGTTCAACAAGATCCCTGCTGAGATCAAGTCAACTAACACCTCAGCCAAAATGACCTATGCCAATGCCTTTGATTTTGAGTTATGCCTTCTTCTTAGAGAAAGGAGATCAGCTTCCCTGTCACTCATGCAAGATGTTGTTCTTGAAGTTGAGTCCAATATTGTTGCCTCTCAAAAGGTTAAGGGAAAAGTGGATAGGAAGAACCAACCCACAGATCCTCTTGGGGCTTCTTCATCAAAGAATAAAATTGACAAAATGGCCAAAATGTTGGATAGTTTGACTGCTGAAATGTCCAGGATTAAAGACCGAGGGAAAATACCTATGAGGGGTAAAAGGCCAAATGATTTTGCTCCCAGAAACCTTAATTTTGTCCCTTATAGAAGAAATAACCCACTAGCTCAGATCCTTCAAAGGAATAGGAATCAAGCTGAGGATCAAAGAATCATAGCTCCTTTTCAGAATGTTGTACTAGAAGAAGAACCAGAGTTCACTCAAGAAGAGGGAGAGGCAGAAGACAACATCATCTCCATGGAGGATGAAGTTGATTACTCTTTGTTGACACAAGCAGAATATAAGGAATCCCTAATGAATGAGCAGATCACTGAAGAAGCATTGTATCAAGAAGATGATCAAGGAGTTTACAATCTGAGGTCCAGGCTTGTTGCTCCCCCAAAGAAGAATGTTGTTCCTGCAAAGCAGCCTGCTACTCCTTCTAAGAAGATTTTTGTTCCACCAAAGAAGATGGATGCCACTCCAAAATAGTAGCAAAGGCCATTACAACCATCATCCCTTGATCCTGTTCAACTCAAATCTCCATCATAAGAGGTAAGGGTTTCTGATAAACTATATTATTCCTTCAATCTTGAGTCAGAAATTCAGAAATTGAAAATCCCTTTCCCATTAATAGAACTAATGAAGAATGATTCCTTAAAATCATCTATATTGAAATCCCTTCAACCGAAGATACCCATAGATATTGAATTTGTCAATCTACAAGATGATAAACCCATGGTAACCCTAGGCCCTATGATTGAAGATTTAGATGAGTCTTGTCCACCCTTCTATATATCCTTGAATATCCATGACAAGATCCTTCACAACTGCTTGCTTGAATCAGGATCATCGCATAACCTAATGCCAAAAGTAGTAATGGATGATCTTTTCCTCAACATTACAACACCCTACCATGACCTCTTCTCTTTTGACTCTAGGAAGGTCAAATTCCTAGGCCTCATCAAAGACCTTGTTGTAAACCTATCCCAGCTGCCCTCAAAAAGCATAGTGATGGACATAGTAGTGGCTAACATCCCTCCTAATTTTGGTCTCCTCTTGTCTCGCTCATGGATTAAAAGGCTGGGTGGTACCCTTTAGATGGATCTTACATATGCTACAATCCCAATGTTTAGGGGGGAGACCAAGAGGCTCTACAGAGAGAATTAGCTTACCTACATCATAAGCAATGAAAAGAATTCTATAAACCATCCTATCTATGTAGTGGACATAGATTTTGGGTCATGTATTTTGTAGATAGATGATTCCCAGTAAATGCCAATCCAACTTACAAATCCCATCTATCAGCAACCTGAAGAAGTAATCACCTCTATTTGGAGCATGTTTTTTGATGGGGCTAGTACTCAAGCCTCAGTAGGTGCATGTATAGTTTTGATTTCTTCATCAAAAGATACTATTCATCTATCTTATAAACTTGATTTGAAGACTACTAACAATATAGCAGAATATGAAGCATTACTGTTAGGAATAAAGGCTACCAAGGAAATGGGGATCATGTGCCTGAAGATCTTTGGAGATCCAGATCTTATCATACATCAGGTCAACAACACTTTTCAAGAAAAGAATGTCAGACTGAAGGCTTATAGAGATGAGGTATGGAAACTCAGGGACTCTTTCATGTTTTTTGAACTCTCATATATACCTAGGGCTATGAACCATCTAGTTGATTCCCTTACTATATTTGCAAGTATGTTCATTCCCCCTTTTCCTCCTAAATAGAGCTATGATATCCAGGTCAAGTACAGACCATCCCTACCTAATAATGTGAAATTTTGGAAGGTCGTTGAGAATGATGATGAGCTTAGTAAATTCGTCTAGGTAGTAGATGAATTTTCTGATATACATATTGATCAAGAAAACCTAAATATGGAAGAATCTTAGAAGCTCAAGTTAAAAGATAAAGTAGGTGATAAGAACATTGTTCAGTTTCCTAGTAATTATATACCCCAGGGTTTGGTACCCATGGAATATCTATTTGATCATAATGATGTCCCTTTTAAACTTGCAAAAAAGGAGAAATATCCTACTGTCCAAGTGCAAAACATAGGTAGCCAAAGTCATCCAAAATCCGTAAATATGTCCATTGAGTTGACTGCTGATCATAGGTCCAAATTTTGTAGTCTGATGAAAGAGTTTGCTGATATATTTTCCTGGGAATACAGTGACCTGAAAGGCTATGACACTAATATCATCCAACAAAGGGTTCCCTTGGAGAAGGACACCATCCATTTCAAACAGAAGCTAAGATCTATCAGTCCTCTCCTACTGCCTGTGATTGAAAAAGAAATCCAAAAGATCCTTAAAGCCAAAATCATAATTCCCCTCAGGTATTCCAAATGGATTGCAAATTTAGTGGTGGTAAGGAAGATGAACGAGGAGATTAGGTTATGTGTGGATTTTAGAAACCTAAGCAAATGATCTAAGAAAGACAACTATCCATTACCCAAGATGGAGCATCTGTTGCAAAGAGTCTCAGGGGCTAGTGTCATGTCATTCCTAGATAGTTTCTCTGGATACAACCAAATTGCTGTGCACCCTGATGACTAAGAAAAAACTGTGTTTACCACTCCTTGGGGCACCTTCATGTATGCCAAAATTCCATTTGGGCTGATGAATGCTAGGGCCACTTTTCAAAGAGCCATGGACATAGCTTTTGTGGGATTGAAAGAAAAATTCGTTCTCATCTACCTTGATGACCTCATTGTTTACTCCAACAGCCATGAAGGACATCTACAGCACTTAAGGAGGGTGTCTTTGAAATGTAGAAAATTTGGGATATCACTGAACCCAAAGAAGTCTCAATTTCCACTCAGTGAGGGCAAACTCCTAGGTCACATAGTTTCAACTGAAGGTGTGAAGATTGATCCTATTTGAGTTGAAGAAATCCAGAAGTTGTCCATACCTAGGTCAAAAAGGGATATTCAGTCATTTCTGGGTAAGATAAATTTTGTTAGGAGGTTTATCCCAAACTTTTCAAAGTTGGTAAAGTGTTAGATTTTTATCATTTAAGCTAGCATTAACTTAGGATCTTAACTGAGAGAATAACAAGCACACCAATCAAACATAAGAGACAATGAACACAAATATTTTCCTTAGGGAAACTATAAAGGAGAAAACCCCTCAACATCCTCAGAGATAGAATCAACAGCAATAGCAAAGCCCCAAAAAATAGTAAGATGATATCCCGACAGTAGTAGCCTCTTTCTCTCTAGCCCCAGCAACTTCTTCTTCCTCATCTATGCGCTACAACTTAGTGTGAGTGAGTGTGTGATAAATAGAGAGGCTCACTCTCTATTTATACTAATTTCCAACTTGACAATGACTCACTAGGGATGACTTCTCTAGGAGAGTCTAATAACCCTAGGGCCCCGCAACTGTGGGGACTTTAACCCTTAAACAATAGGAGGGTTACCCATAATGACTTGACATGACTTGTTTACATTATAGAACCTCTCGATAGAAACATTGGGGCATGGAATGATTCAATTACATTATATATAATTCTCAGAATAAACATCAAGGTACAATACATGAGATATACAAGTGAATATACAAGTGAATACATTTCGAAGTTACAAATACATCAACACTCCCTCTTAACTAGGAAGGTATTCTTTTGACACAATTTTCAGAATTGGTCTTCTTCTCTATATTGATTGGATCATCTCGTCATCTTCATCTTCAAGTTGTCTTCATATTCAAGTCTTCTTCATCTTCAAGTCATCTTCATCTTCAAGTATTCTTCATCTTCAAGTCATCTTCATCTTCAAGTCTTCTTCATCACGGGATTTGGGTCATCACTAGATATGGATCATCATCATTGTATCATCATCATTGTATCATCATCATTGTATCATCATCAAATATGGATCATCACTTGATATGGATCATAATCAGGTTTGGATCATCATCATCGGTGCTATCTCAGAATGGTGCTATCTCTTGATTCTTCTCGTCATAGGAATTTCTACAGAGCCAGCCCTTTTTCATGCGGGTTGTAGGCCTAGCCTTCATGTAGGTCTTCTTCAGTGCCTATATCTGACCCTAAGTCAAAATGGCCCACCCAGCTCTTACATCTAACCTCATCTTATCAGAAAGGCATGCCCATCACTCACATCTGACCTCATCTTGTCAGAAAGGCTCAACACTCACATATGACCATATGTAAACACATCTCGCCAAAATGGATCAGCACTTATATCCGACCATGTGCGAACACACCACATCAGAAGGGCTCTGCACTTACATCTGACCATGTGTGAACACACCGCATTGGAAGGGCTCTGCACTTACACCCGACCATGTGCGAACAAACCACATCAGAAGGGCTCTGCACTTACATCCGACCATGTGTGAACACACCGCATTGGAAGGGCTCTGCACTTACATCTAACCATGTGTAAACACATCGTGCCAGAATGGCTCTCAGTCCCAGACTGAGGATTCCTGGTAACTGACCAGGTGCCTCCATTCTCCTAGAGAATGGAATCTCAGTACCAAGCTAAGTATCTTGGTAACTGACCAGGTGCCTCCATTACAAGAATTTCATTTAGCACTTATATCTGATCATTTAGGAACCAATCCTATAGTCACATCAAAATGGATCAGCATTCACATTTGACATGGAAGGAACCAATCCTCTCACCATGACAAAATGGCTCAGCCCTTACATCTAACCATGGAAGGAACCTAATCCTCTCACCATGTTAGAATGGCTCTAGGTCTCATCATTTCCCCTTGGAGGGAACCTCGATCTAGAGAACACCAAGCTTCTCCCTGAAGTACTCAAACTTCACCCTAGCCAATGGCTTCATCAACACATCAACTATCTGTTCATCCATCACAACATATTGGAGCTTCACTGCTCCTCTCTACACCATATCCCTGATATAGTGATACTTGACCTCGATATACTTCGACCTGTCATGGAACACCGGGTTCTCTGACAACTTCACACAACTCTGGTTGTCGCAATATATACAAGTAGCATCCAACTAGAGATCAAATAAATTAGACAGTAGCTTTCTCAGCCACACTGCCTCGCAACTAGCTTAACAAGCTGTGACATACTCTGCTTCAACTGTACTCAGTGCCACACAGGACTACTTCCTGCTAAACCAAGAGATCACACCTGATCCCACACTGCCTACCCAATCTGAATCAACATAACCTTCTAGGTTAATATTCTGATTCACCTCATACTTGAGCCCATAATCAACTGTAACATTCAGGTACCTCAGAATATACTTTGCAGCAATCAAGTGAACATGTCTCGGATCTTTCAGGAATTGGCTCAAGGTGTTCATAGCAAAGCAAATTTCTAGTCTCGTGTTCGTCAGGTACGTCAAGGACCTAATCATTTGACGATACATTGCAGCATCAACTGCTTCTGATGAAGCATCACTCAACAGCTTCACGTTCGATGCCATAGGTGTTGTTATGGCCTTGTAGTCCATCATCCCAAACCTCTTCAGGATCTCTATTGCATACTTCCCTTGTTCAAGGAATATTCCATCCACATTCTGCCACACCTCCATTCCTAGAAAATAGTGCATCATACCAAATTCTTTAATTTCAAACTCGGCAGCAAGCTTCTTCTTCATATCAGCAATAAACCCATCCATACCTGTTACAAATAGATCGTCCACATACAGTAGGAGTATCACTGGGTTACCTTTTTCAACCTTGTAGTAAAGGTTGGAATCTGCTTTACTTTTGGTAAAGCCCAAACTGGATAGAAAGCCATCAATTCTGTTGTATCATGTCCTGGGTGCCTGTTTCAAACCACACAGGGATTTCTTCAATATACACACATGAGACTCCCTGTCATGTGTTTCAAAACCAAGTGGCTGCTCCACATACACTTCCTCTTCTACTACACCATTCAAGAAAGCAGTCTTGAAATCCATCTGGTGTATCTTCCATTTCATCACTGCAGCTAGAGCAAGTACTGATCAGATGGAAGTGTATCTAGATACAAGTGCAAAATTTTCTTCATAGTCTATTCCTTATTTCTAGGAGAAGCCACGAGCCACGAATCTTGCTTTATATTCCTCTATGTTGCCATCTGTAGCATGCTTGATATTGTAGATCCATTTGGAAGTTACAATGGACTTCCCTTCTGGTCTTGGGACAACATCCCAAACATCATTCTTCATGATCGATTGATACTCTTCGATCATAGCATCCTTCCATTATTTTCTTTCTACTACTTATTCATAGTTGGAAGGTTCTTTATCAATAATGTCACATAGCAGGGCTACATAACTGGAGTAGGACCTAGTTCTCTTCCTTCCTCTGTGTGTTTCTTCTGAAGCTCCATAACTTTCTGTGCCTTGGATAATTTCACATACCCAAGTAGGTTTCCTCTTATGAGGATTCTTCTCCTGAGGTGGATCCACAGGTTCTTGAGGTTCTTCTAATTCTCAATCCTCTTCTTGAATTTCTTCATTCATGGTTGTATCATGAATTTTGGGTGCTTCTATTTCTTTAGGTTCTTCAGCCGGTCTCTTCCTAGATTTGATATAGGCTGAATCTTCGTCAAATGTTACATCTCTGTTGATGTCGATCTTCTTGAATCCTGGGAAGTATATTCTGTAATCCTTCGAGCTTTCAGAGTATCCCACAAATATACCCTTCTTTCCTGAAGGATCTAACTTCATTCTCTTTTCTTTCGGAATGTGTATGTATACAGGACAGTCAAATATTCTAACATGGATGACTTCTAGTTTCTTGTCAGAGAAGACTTATTCAGGTGTCTTGTTCTTGAATACTCTATGTGGAGTATGGTTCTGTACATATACCACTGTTCTAGTGGCTTCTACCCATAGATGCATGGGAATATCTTGATCATGAAGCATGGCCCTTGCTACTTCCATGATCGTTCTATTCTTTCTTTCTACAATCCCATTTTGTTGTGGCTTATATGGAGTGGATAACTCCTTCTTAATCCATGAGTCTTTGCATAGCTCTTTGAATTCATTTGATGTAAATTATCTACCATTATCGTATCAAAAGGTATTGATCTTATTTTTAGTGTGGTTCTCAATCAAGGATTTGAATTCCTTGAACTTGCTGAATTCTTCATCTTTGTTCTTCATAAAGTATATCCATGTCTTTCTAGAAAAATCATCAATAAAAGAAACATAGTATACATACCCACTTAATGAACTAGATGACATTGGACCACATACATCGGAGTGGATGATTTCCAAGATTCCTTTTACCTTGCTCTCGCTACTTGAGAATGTCTTCTTTTTGTTCTTCCCTTTCGCACATCCTTTGCATACACCTTCATGTTTTGTCTACATTTCTGGGAGACCTTCAACAGCTTTGCTTGCAAGTAGTGCTCGGTAATGCACATGTGCAATCCTTATATGTCAAAGCTCATTTGGTTCTACCGAGTCATGAACCAAAGCTTGTTCTGGTTGGCCCTTCAATTTGTATACTGGTAGTCATCTCCAAGTTTCACTTTGTGAGGTGATTCATGTTTAGATAGATTCACAAAGGATTCCTTGAATCCTGTCATATGTTTGGAAGCACCATTGTCTATAAGCCAATAATTTCTACCATGTGTGATAGTTCTCGTGAGAGTGGAAATCAGAACATATTCTTCATCACTTGAAGAATCATCATTGTTTTTTCTGGTTCTCTTTGTGGAAGGTTCATCATCCTCTGGAGCATGAGCATGATGTCTTCTCTTGTTTCCATTCTTCTTGTGAGAGCTACTTTTTTTTCTAGGAAAATCTCTAGCAAAGTGTCCTCTTTCATCACATGTATAGCAAATGTACTTACACATATCTCTAGGCTTTCTAAGGTTACTCTTCTGGTGAGAGTTCTTACCTCTGTGGTGGTTAGTTCTAGTTTTCTTGGATTGTACTATGAGAGCTTGATCTTCACTTCCCATATTTTCTTCTCGAGCTGCTATCTGAGCTTCTTCTTGAGAGCATTCTTCCCATAGTCTGTTGAACTTGACTAGCTTCTTTCTGGCACAGATCCCTTGAAAGAAAGAGTCCTATGTCCTAGGGAGACCATTCAAGGTGGTCATTACAATATATGCATTCTCCACTTCTTCATCCACTGCTTCAAGTTGTTCTTTGATCTGGGAGACCCTTGTGAATTTTGACTGTATGGTCTCCGCATTCTGGATCTTCACATTCTTCAACTAGTTCCTGAAGGTCATCTTCTAGTTTATGTTCTTTCCTTCAAATAGTTTGGTTAGGGCATCAAACATAGCTTTAGTTCTCTTAAGGGAGGACACCTATGGTATGAGGTGATCCTTGATTGAATCAGCAATAATCCTCTTGGCCATAACCAACTTCTTCTTGTGTAAGGCCTTATCCTCATCTCCCTCTAGAACTGGAATCTCCTCATTGATGTAGGAGTCCAACTCATTTTCTTCCAGGACCAGGGAGATCCTATACTTCCAGGCTCGGAAGTTATCAGCTCCCTCAATATTTTCATCAAGCTTGGTATGAGGAGACATCTTAACTGAGACCCTCAAATGGAAATACAAAAGATTTAGATCTTACCAGGTTAATATGTTAGATCTGAATCTGGAGCTGAATTTCTACAGAGCTAGTTCAGGAGAAGATTAGGGTTTGACTTTCCTGGAGTTATGTCCAACCAAAAGATTTGATCTTGATCTCTAAACTTCGATTTTGAGGAGGAGATCAATCCAGGCCTAGGCTCACTCAAAAATTCCACTTCTGTGGAAATCCCTACTTTCCGGCAGTAGTGTCGAGTCAAAAACTAAAAATGGTCAGAATCAGATTTTGCTTCGACAGAAAGATGCGCCTTGGGGAGGAGAGTCATCCCAACCTTCTTTTTCTGAACATCTGTGGAGAGAGATCCAAAAAGTATGAAGCCCTATTTTTCGCAGCTGCACAGTTTCTTCTTCTCAGGTTAGCTCTGATACCATGTTAGATTTTTATCATTTAAGCTAGCATTAAGTTAGGATCTTAATTGAGAGAATAACAAGCACAACAATCAAACATAAGAGACAATGAACACAAAGATTTTCCTCAAGGAAACCATAAAGGAGAAAACCCCGTAACTTCCTCAGAGATAGAATCAGCACCAATAGCAAAACCCCAAAAAATAGTAAGATGATATCCCGACAGTAGTAGCCTCTTTCTCTCTAGCCCCAGCAACTTCTTCTTCCTCGGCTATGCGTTACAACTGAGTGTGAGTGAGTGTTTGATAAATAGAGAGGCTCACTCTCTATTTATACTAATTCCTGACTTGACAATAACTCACTAGGGATGACTTCTCTAGGAGATTCTAAAAACCCTAGGGCCCCGCAACTGCAGGGACTTTAACCCTTGAACAATAGGAGGGTTACCCACAATGAATTGACATGACTTGTTTACATTATAGAACCTCCCGAGAGGAACATCGGGGCATGACATGACTCAATTACATTACAGATACTTCCTGGAATAAACATCAGGGTACAATACATGAGATATACAAGTGAATACATTCTGAAGTTACAAATACATCAACATAAAGCACATAACCTCTATGTTGAGAAAGGAAGCTGAAATCAAATGGATAGAGCAAGAAAGAAGCTCTTTTGAAGACATCAAGAAGGCTATCATTGAAGCTCCCACTCTGATTAGTCTAGAATGCACCAAGGGTTTTTTCATTTTCTCCTTTGCATCCTATGACACAGTGGCAATAGTGCTATTACAGAAAGATGATGAATGCCTTGATCACCCCATTTCCTTTTTTAGCAAAACATTGAGGGATGATAAATTGAAGTATGATCCTATTGAGAAGCAGGCCTATGCTCTGATCAAGTCACTAAAATCCTTCATAATTTACATTTTACACGCAAAGGTCTTGGCTTATGTTCCTTCAACTGGTACAAAGGATGTTCTAACATAGCCTGATATTGATGGAAAGAGAGCCAAGTGGGTGGCAAATCTGATTGAGTTTGACATAGAAGTAAATCCCACTAAGCTAGTAAAAGGACTAGGCCTAGCTAAGCTTATGACAGAAGAAAATTACGAGCTACTAGGCATGAATCTCATTGGCATAAGCTCAACCAACTTGCAGACATAGGTAGCAGGAAAAACAGCTATGGAGCAGCATGGCAGTCAACAAGTAGCTAAGAACTTGTCCTCATGTGAGTGGTACTCAAGTTTTATTCATTTCCTACAAAATTTAGAAGTTCCCCCTAGACTTACTCTAAATCAGGCACAGGCCCTTAAACTTAAGTCTATTAAATTTTGTATAATTGATAAGCTGCTGTATTGGAAAGATCTGTTTGGTGTTTTGTTGAGATGCTTAGATGAAGAAGAGTCAGTTTAGGTCATACATTAGTTTCATTCAAGCACATGTGGGGGCCATCATTATTGGAAGACCATAGCCCAAAATATTATGAGGGATGGGTACTGTTGGCCTACTCTTTTTTCTGATGTGTGTACCTTTGTGAGAGCTTGTGACAAGTGACAAAGATTCATAGGAAAGCAGAAGCTCGGGTCTTTGCCCCTTAGACCTATTGTAGTGAATGGTCCCTTCCAGCAGTGGGGTTTTGATTTCATAGGTGAGATTAATCCTTCCTCAAGTGGTCAAAAAAAGTGGATCCTGGTAGCCACAGACTATTTTACCAAGTGGATTGAGGCAGTCCCTACAAGAAATGCCACTCACCAGGTCATCATGAGGTTTTTATACGAGAACATCTTTATTAGATTTGGCTACCCAGTAAAGCTAGTGACCGATAATGCACCATATTTCAAAGCCAGGGCATTGGTTAACATGTGTGAGTCAATGGGCATTCAATTGGTGCATTCCAATTCCTATTACCCTCAAGGCAATGGCCTTGCTGAGTCATCCAATAAAATCCTATTTGGAATCATCAGAAAACTATTGGAGAATAATCAGAAGAGCTAGGATTCTAAGCTAAAATTTTCTCTATGGGCTGATAGAGTGACTGACAAGAGATCCATATGAACTTCTCCTTTTAAGTTGGTTTATGGTACAGAGGCCATTTTTCCCATTCACTGATTCTTCCAGTTGCAAAATTCTTTCAAGAGGAACATGATGAACCAAATGACATGGTGAGGAGGATGCTTGATTTGGTGGAGTTATAGCAAGTCAGGGAATAGGTGATGGAAAAGTTAGAAGCTCATCAAATAAGATCAAGATTATTTTTGACAAAAAGGCAAAGATGGACAACTTTCAGGTTGGAGATTGGGTTCTCAAATGGGATACTGTTAGGAAAGACAAGGGAAAGCATTGAAAGTTTGACTCTCTGTGGATAGGAGCTTTTGTGATAGCTTAGGTGCAGCAGAACAACACCTTCAAATTTCAAAATTTGGAAGGAGAGGAGGTGTTTGATGGCCCAGTAAATGGGCTATTTCTGAAACTCTATTTCGTCTGAGTATTTAAGGCCTTGTTATTGTAAAATATTATTTAGTTGATTGTTTTTGTTATTTTTACCAAATAAACTCCATGCCCAATGGAATAGTAGAAGATAGGTTTAATTCTTATTTTTTCAGGAAAGGAATTTTGGTCTAGGATTCCTGGGACCTCACAGGAAGGTTCCCATCCCCGAGTAGGAGCCAGATGTTATCTCCTAAATAAATTAATTTTCAATAGGTCAAACTCAGATAATTTATTTTTTCATAATAGTGAATATTTCAAGGTAGATTATGAAAGATGTTTGGGTGATTAACAAAATTGGAATGTCTGGTATTTTGTTTCTCAAGAAATTTGAAAGTTTTAGCTTTTTGTGGCTTAGAAGAAATTTTTAACAGTTCAATAGGCACCGAAAATCCCAGCTTTCGGCAGCTAGCAGTTTGGACTCAGGACCACGTTAACCATCTAAATCCTGTTGACTACGTTTTTAATAAAATTTTGGAAAGGGAAATTTCGGTGGCTTAGGAAAACTTTCCAATAGTTCATTAGCCACCAAAAATCCCATCTTTTGATAGCTTACAAATTAGACCCAAGATTCCCTTAACCTCCAAAAAGGCCAAAAAAGGAAAAACGATTAGCTTATCCATTGAAATCAAACGTTGTCAGCATGAGGGACGTCATGATCAAATACTTAACCACCAAAAAGACTGGGGACTACAGAAAATCATGAGTTGGTGAATAAAAAGGTCGTTGTTAAAATGAAGTGACTAATAGAGACCAAAACCCTAACTACCCTCCACCTGTCCCATGACTGCAGTTAAACCTCCACGAAACATCAAGTCCCAGTTAAAAATGATTTTTGTACTAGCTAGCTCATGATCTTCACCAAAGTTTACCGTCATCCTAATCAAGTACCAATCGACTAGTTAAGCCCTCAAAATCAGCACCATATCCTTAGTACACTCCACATTCTCTGCATGCATCCTTACTAATCAAGGACATCCATGAAACCAGTGCACTAATCTCCTCACATAATTCGAATTTTTGTTTTTGCAGGTACTAGAAGCACAGTCTAGAGATGAAGAAAGGAGGAGAACCTGCCCTCAGATAGGAACTAGGTGCCATTAGCTATCTTGAGTCACATACATAAGTCTACCAAATCTTCAAAGATGCAGGTTGTTACAGGTTCTGTGAGAAAATCTAGGGTTCACACTGACAAGTAGAAAAACATTTTCTCTTTCTTTTGATTGTTCTAAGGCATTGATAGGAAAAGAAGAGTTCCAAGTTGATGAAACCCTGATTGCAGAAGTAGAAGAAATCCCAAGAACTAGGGAGAAATGGTTCAAGACCACCATTACTAAGGATGTATAATTCAGGTCTTATTTAAGAACTGAACACAAGGATGTAGTATGGAAGAAAAGCATCCCATCCACCTAGCTTGAAGATAAGTGGCAATAGTTATTGAAAGCAATCCTGGTGTATATAAGCTGTGAAGGCAGGTATAACAGGGTGATGATAAATCACTTTAAATTGATGAACCATTTTACAGGTAGAATCCCTTTAAACCTACCCTTCTAACTCCACAAGAGCCTAACCAAGATGTGACACTAGGTAAAGGCCCAACCCACCGAAATTGTAGGAAGGTTATCTCACCATGGCCTCATACAACTCATTGTCCAAGAATTGCTGAAAAAGAGAAACATACCATGGACATATTTCTTATTCTAGAATGAGTTTGAAATAGGCTTACAGCCAGAAGATAAAGGAAAGTCCCCCTCAAAGAATTCCACTACTCCCAGGAGTGGCAAGAGGAAGAGGAGGGCCATCTCACCAATGACAATGGATCAGCCATCTCTAACTTCTAAAACCAACCAAGCCAAAATAAATTTAGAATTTAGTGGAAGGGAAAAGGAGGCTCTAGCACACAGTGAAAATATACTAAACCTACCCTACTCAGACTCAGAAGAAGAAAAGGAGGAGGAATTTGACCTAACAGAGCAGGTTGCAGTAGAACAAGAGGATTTTCACTCACCAACACCAAGGGAAGGTCAAGATGAATCAATAATAGAGACTTCCTCAAGCAAACCTAGATCTGAGAGAATCAACAAGTTGTTAGGGTAGATACATGAACTAGAGGTCTTAGATAGAGAGATAAACAGAAATAATGCCAGGTTAACCAAGAAAAATACTCAATTACATAATTCTCTCCTAGAAATGAGAGGGATGTATGTCCTACTGAAAAGAAGGAATCTGAGACTGATGAAGGACAAATCTAGACTCTACAAAATGATCATACTGTCAAGGTTGGAGAATAAAAACTCAAACCCTAGCTCTCAAGCTCACCTTGCACTGGAAACCCTAGCAGAGGCAGCTATTAGCCTTCAGGATCTGGAGGTAGCCCATGATGTTGCTGATATTCCAAATCTTATATAGGTGGAAGAAGTAATAGAAGATCAAGAGTAAAGTGTAAAAGGCTGATTAAAGGATAATAATTTTTTGCAGAAAATAGAGCTTTTGGTGGCTTAGGAAAACACAACAGTTATTCATTAGCCACCGAAAGTAGATCTTTCAGCAGCTAACAAACCCAGGATTTTGCTTCCTTAACCACCGAAAGCACAAAAGGGTGTGGAAAGATATTTTGACACACAAAAATAGTTTTGGGGGATACAAATACCTCATGGATGAATTATAAAGATGAAAATTGATGAAAAGCACCAGTGGAGGGGGTCTGCTCCAGTTTTGAGGGTGAGATCAAGGAGAAATGGGTCACAAACCCTACCTGCTTTTGATAAACTATGACTTATCTCTTTCAGTTAACAAGTCATAGCTCTAATTCAGTGATCACTACAGTTATCAAGGAGTTCAAGCAATAAACAAGTATTAGGGTTAGGTAGATTATCACTTAAATTAGGGTTTTTGACCTAATTTTGCAAAAACAATGATTTTATCTATTTTTAGTAAATCAGATCCAAATTTTCATGATCGAAAGATTTTTTTAAAGTTTATAAAGCCTAAGACTTATGTTGAACCAAGGGTTCGACTTCGAATACTTTTAGACCCTTATTGTTATCAAGCTTCTCATGTTATTCATCATTTAATATAAGCTCTTTTGCTATTATATGTTCAACTTCCATATCTTTTATGTTATGTACTTGTACTTGGATATCTGATTCAGGTTTATTCTTTTTGTCTGATACTAAATAGTTATCATCCTATCTCTGCTTGATGAGTTGAATTGCAAGTATCTTTCCTTGTTATGATTATCCATTGATATGTAATTGCTTTATATATGAATATGCTAGCATAGTGAGTTCTCCATCTATTCACCCTATTATCAAACCTCTGAACATTAATAGTTAGAAGCCTTATCTTTTGATTGAGTTTTATGCATGTCTTGAGTGTGTGAGGTGCTTTAGGTCATCTGACTTAATCCATTTAGAAAAACCATAAAAAACATTTAAGTTACTAGGCATCCTCGAGATACAACCTAGAGGAGTTTCCTGGAGTGCTAACATGTTCACTTGGTCGGATGAGGAAATTCTGGGAATTGACCCTCGCATTGTCGAACATGAAATTAAAACCTGCCTGGATGCTAAACTTGTTCAACAATGTTTGCATGCGATGAATCCAAGGAAAGCACCTGCTATTAAGGAAGAGATAAAGAGTTGCTCAAAGATTGCTTCATATATCCCATTCCCTTGATGGAGTGGGTGTCAAATTTAGTTCTGGTGGATAAGAAGTAGGGAATGATCTGTGTATGCACTGATTTCAGAGACTTGAATCAAGCTTGTCCTATGATAACTTCCCCACACCATTTATTGATCATATTTTGGATGAGTGTGCGGGGAGAGAAGTTTTCTCCTTTATGGATGGGTTTTCAGGATATAATCAGATCCAAATTAAACCCGAGGAACAACATAAGAATGCTTTCATTTGTCCTTGGGGTACATTTGCATATCGAAATATTCCTTTCGGCCTTAAAAATGTTGGAGTTACTTTTCAATGGGCTATGACCTTTGCATTTCATGATCTTAAAAAAATAATTGAAGTTTATTTAGATGACCTAGCTGCTCACTCTTGTATGAGGGTGCGTCATCCTTATCATTTGCATTTGGTTCTCGAAAGATGTCGTTGTTATAAAATTCAGTTAAATCCTCATAAGTGCATCTTTTGCGTGAAGGTTGGTCACTTACTAGGGTTCATTGTTTCTAAGGAGGGTATAAGGGTTGACCCTTTGAAGGTTGAGTCAATACTTCAATTGTCTCCCCCGCGTAATATTTGACATCTTCAATGTTTGCAAGGAATGGATAAATTCTTGCAAATATATGTGGTCAATTTCACCAATTTGACCAAAGGATTCATGCGTTTGTTGAAGAAATACATTCTATTTATCTGGGATGAGCAAGCTTAGGAGTCTTTCGATGCTTTGAAGAAAGCCTTGGCATCAACCCCCGTACTAAGTGCACCCAACTATAGCCGTGAACTTTTAATATATGTGGTTGTGTCTCAAGAGACGATTGGTATGGTCTTGGTTCAATAGGATGAGGGGCTTCATGGAAGCTTTGTTATACTCATGTTGAGAAGCTAGCCTTAGCTACCATCTGTGCGGTCCAATGTTTGAGGCATTATATCCTTCTTCTCCAAATTTTGGTGGTGGCTCACATTAATCCATTTCAATTCGTCCTCACTAGAAGGATGATAGGGGGAAAGTACAATAAATGGATTGTAATTTTGGAAGAATTTGATCTCGAGTTTGTTTCGACAAAGTCGAAGAAGTCATTAATTTTTGCTGAGATCATATATGATTTTCCTAGTTTGGATGAGGGAGAGGTTCATGAGGACTCTTTCATTGATGAGCACATTTTTCTCATTTCGACTATGGACCCATGGTATGGAGACATTATTTTCTATTTGCAATCCTTGATCCAAGAACAAGAAAACTAATACACATCGGAGCCTTGAAAGCATCCAAGAATCATGCTCTTTTGGTTGGGGAGTCAAAGAATATGAATTCCAAGGGGAAGAAGAAGGGAAAGGACAAGAAAAATTCTAAATCCAAACCATAGGAGAATATTAATCCATCATATGGAGCCTCAAGTTCCAAGAAGGATAAGCAAAAGTGGCTTGGAAAGACTAAGTGTACCTATTGTAAGAAAGGAAACCATCCAGGGAGTTCCTATATGAAGAAAAATATAGATCAAATGGCCAAAATCATTGAATAGAACCACATTTCCCTTCAAGAGGGCACAAGGAATACTAATTCTGGAAGAAATACAAATGATCATGAGAGATGCAATGCACTAAAGGTTGGATTCTCACAACATCAATCCTTCCTCATAGATTATGGAGCCTTAAACCCATGGTTGAATGTAAAGATTCGTTTTCTTCTTTAGATCTCATTGATGGTCCAAGCATTCACATGGGAGATGATTGTCAGATCCCAGATGTATGGGAAGGGCACATTAAAATTCGAACATGGAATGTTCAACAATGTTCTGTGTGTACCCTCCATAGTAACAAAATTGTTATATGTTTATCAGATGACACACACTAGTTAACTAATGAGAGTTGTTTTTGGACCTAACATAGTTGAGATCTTAGATATGTCTTCTAGGAATCCGATAGCTAAAGGTGTTGCAAACCATGCCTCCAAAACACATGAGTTCTCACACTTTTTTCCATACTTGCATCAAAGTTCCCTCTTGGCCCATGCCAATGAGACAAGCAGACTCCGGAATGAAATATCCAGTCATATAACTTCAAGTACTTGTAGCAGTTGCACAATGAATAAATGGTTGAAGCATTTCCCCTCATAAAGTTTTCTCAAGGAATCTACAATGGCTTCTTGGTAGGGAACCATCCAGAGAAAAAGTATGATGTTGGGAAGGAAAGAGGAGATTCCTCCACACTTGATTTGATACACAGTGATGTCTCAGGACCAATGCCTACACCTTATATGAATGGATCCAAATACATTTTGACCTTCGTAGATGACTATTCTAGGTTCTGTTGGATCTATTTTCTTAAGCAATAGTCTGAGGTGTTTGAGACTTTAAAAAAAATTAAGGCCTTAGTTGATAACACTATTGGGAAGAATATCAAAGCACTCAGATTTCAAAATGGAGGGGAGTACATCAAGAAATATTTTCAGTAGATATATGCTTCTAAGTGCATCCAAATGCAACATTATGTCCCATACACACCATAACAAAATGGTGTAGCTGAGAGGAAGAACCAGTCATTGAAAGAGATGGCCACCTGCTTGCTTGAAGCAAGGGATCTTCCAACATATCTATCAGAAGTGTTAGAATAATCAACCCATAGTATTTATCCACTTAGACATTAATTCATTTATTTTTGTCTTATTTGCCTAGTCCATGAGTCCCACCATGTGCAAGTTGATAATTGCCTATCCATAGAGGTCAAACTTGCCATTATTGACTCATGGAGCGCTTGGGAAAGCCTTAGGAATCAAATCTAATTTATTCCTAGCCTCCTAGGCGCCCATCTGCTTTTTCTGCTTTATTCCCTGCCTTTTCAGTGTTTTAAGGCACATAGGAAAGCAAGACTAGGTGAGGTGAATCAGCTTTGTTGCCTCTTCCTCCTCCACTCTTTACTCCATGCAAAAACATGTATGAGCTTCCATTTGACCACTCTTTAGCTTTCCTATGCACCCTTGCTAATTTGTGGGGTCCTTGATAGATTTGGGATCAGCTTTTTACACCTATGGGGGATTTGCCTATTTTGGGTAAGCCTGCTTTATGCTAGATTTGGATGCTTCCTTATGCATTCGATTTTCTCATGTATTCTATATATTCAGCAGCCTATGTTATTACAAGGTTGGCTATTGTACACTCAGTTAATATAATTTTGTGTTACAGCTCCATATTCAGTCTCCATTGTTGATAATTTTGCATGATCAATTGTTAATTGTTGTGGGTGAAATTAATCTACTGCAGGCATGAATTTCTACATGGTATCAAAGCCATTGTAGGTTGTTACTCTCCTCCAAAAATTGTTTTGCAGGTTCGACATCAAGACTGGGAGCCTTCTACTGACAGCCGGGACACATTTTCTAAAGCTATGGATTCACAGAAAACTATCCTCACTCCCTTCAAATTTTTTGAATGGAAAGCAGAGATGGAGATCTTGTTGAGAGTGAAAGGCCTCTACAGGGTGACTATGGCTACAGAAGCAGAGCCCAATGCTGCTGCAGAGAAGATCAAATGGCACAATCGGAGAGATGAGGCCTATGGCCTCCTATGTCTCAATATTTCCCGAGACCTCCTTTTCCATCTCGATGGATTGAATTCACCGGATCAAGTATGGGAGAAACTTTCTGAAATCTTTGGAAAGACATATGAGATGAGGGGACACCAGATCGAAAATGAGCTGATCTCCCTGAGTCCCAATAATTTTGAATCCCTGCAGCTATATTTCTCCAAGTTCAAAGCACTAGTTTTGCAGCTGAAAAAGTGTGGTATTGAAAAGAAAGATGAGCAGCTCGTATTGTCCATCCTCTCGAAGCTAGGGCCTGATTACTCAGTCTTTGTTTCGACCTTCCATGCCACAAAACTAA
>LPNX010730078.1:172328-187364 GCA_001517045.1 Pseudotsuga menziesii | reverse complement strand
CTAACTAACTCTTGACAAATTCTACAAAATATGACCAAAATCCATATAATGTGGTCCAAAATGACCAAAATACATAAAGTAATGCAGCTCTGACTTACATGGTATTTTTGAGCTTGTGCAACATCTATGATGCTGCGCAACTCACTCATACCAAAACCCCTTGCCAACAATTGAATTTGGCTTGGAGGAAAAAACTATGTCTTGACCTACAAGAAAAATGACATGTATTGGATGAAGAGTAATTACAATGGATGGTCGTGAAAGAGAATGGCGAGTTGTGAAGCAAAAAACTTAAGGTAGTAGATCGGGAGGTTCCTATGTATTAGGAAGAAGTTAGAGTAGAAGCCCTAATCATATTTTGAGAGATGTTAAGACTCTTGAAGATAAGTAAATTATCTGATTTACATTCATGTGTCAAGAATAGCTTCAGACATATATGAGCATGAACTCTCTGTGATGGAGGACCCAAATTATGATTCTCACATTCACATGGTGAGAGGGATTTGCTAGTCTTAATAAATCTTGAAAAACCAATGGAACTGGTTAATGTAACTCCTGTAAAAAGGGAGACCTACTTGATGCACATAATTCAAAAGGAATATTAGAAGGGTATTTAAGAATCTTGTTATGATTCTTATGGTCAATGGTGTGTCAATCACCAGACAAAGATTTTCCACATTTAAGGAAAATGTGCAGTAAAAGAGCCTGAAGAGTTTTAGGATGATGGACTACAAATCTAGGGCCACACATATGAAGATAAATATGAAATTTTATAATTCTTATTTCATATTTGGAGGATCTCAAGCCATTTGAGATGTATTCGGTTATTCACAAGTCCGAAGATATGTTATATGATTTGTAGTCTATACATAGACATGTACAAAAAGCATGTGTTGTGGTGCCTACTTAGTACAAGTGTATGTGGACTCAGATATGTATTGCTCAGTGAAATAGAGTTTCAAATATATATGAAATCTAACTAGTATAGTGATCGAGGAAGATCACATGTGTTGCTCTAAATAGAGCACGTTGAAAATCAGTAAACATTTTTGAAGTTTCTAGTCAGTTATATTTGAGACATGGTACATATCCACAAATGAGAAGCATTGCCATCATTCTTACTAAAGCTTCTATCCGGGACAAGCTTGGTATAGTACAGAAAAACCCCTCCAGTTGAATAGGGAGTATTGATGTGTCTTCATAGGACGCAACAGATAAACTCCCACTAGTTAGTCATGGTACATGACTCAGGCAGCCAGGGGCTATGATACCATATGGAGAGAATCCACATGAGTAGAGACATGGTCAAAGTCTCAGAGACTATTGATACTCAAGAAGAGTTATAGTCTGTATTATTAGAGAGCAATTAAACCTATCGGAAAGGTAGTTTGGGTGTTACAACATAAAGAGAAAAATCATTAAGGAAGTGACTAGGCCTTAAAGAACATCACAGAGGATGGAAAGCTCACAGAGAACTTCTCTAGATAGCAGAAGATTCAACAAGTCAACAAATGTTGAAGAGTGAAACAAAAGATAATACTTTCTTTCTGCATGTTATTACACATTTGTTGTATAATGTTGTATGTGATAGATTTAAGATCCATGGTTTCTAGTTTAGAGAAACTTTATCCTGGATTGGATCTAGACGATGCTAGTATGTGTAAGTAGTTGGTTGGTCTTTGAGTGGACATGTTGTATTTTATGCTTACTACTAGGCGTATGTTTGAGTACCTTTAAGCTACTTTAGAATAGGTTCTTTATTGTATTTGATACATGGGAGACCTATTTTGATTGTTCTATCCAGCTACTATTTTAGCCTGAGATAACCGTTGTATTGTGGCTAGTACTACAAAAGGTAAGCGTATTGCAGCTAGCGCTACATAAGAAAGATGTATGTATAAGAGTACCTCAGAAGAAAAATCTCTTTTGTGGATAGTACTACTTGCTAAGGAGTATTGTAGCTTGGGAAGCTACCTACTAGGGTGAAAGACTTGATCCTGTAGTCATTAGTTGTTAATAGTCAAGATTTCTAGAAAACCCTATATGTGTGTTATAATAAAACACATTGAGATGAAGTTTTACTTCATTGAAGTCATGGTTATGTAAAATGAATTCCAGTACATATCTATTGATGAGAAGATTGCAAATTTGTGAGAAGCCTCTATCTGTGACAAAGTTTTGACACTTCCGAGATAATCTTGACGTGGCAAGAAATTCTTGGTATGGCAGAGAATGTCTCCCTCGATGAGGGGCGTGTTGGATGTACAACTTAGGGGCCATCCTCTATGAGATTTGTTGTGTCAAGTCTATAACTTATGTTGTATTAAGTTCATATCCTCTCCATGAGACTTGTTGTGTCAATTCTGGAACTTATGTTGTATTAAGTTTTCTAACTTATTGTGTTAAGTTAAAGAGCTTGTGTTGTATCAAGCTAGGATCTTGATCAAGTGTTATTCGGGACAGATTGATAGGATCTTATGGTTAAGATCATGACATTGTGTTAAGGTATAATACTTGTGTTGTATCAAGTCCATAACTTATGGTGTATTAATTTCACATTATTTATGTTTCATTAAGTCTCAAGGATATAGTATGTTATGTATGGCTAGTCATGGTCAGCAGGTGCTACAAGTCTCCTTTAGGGATTGGCTACCCCTAGAGTGATTTACTTTAGCATGTGAATATATGACCCAAGGTAATACATATGATCATAGTTTAGAAACAATTCTTATGAGGATGATATGATATAGAATTAATGAAAACACATATGGACCATGTAGAGAAAATTAATATGAGCACAGAGATAGAGAGAGAATTCAAATTTTCCATGTATTCCTCCATGTGAACTCGAATTAATAAGACATCAATTGATTCTTAGTTGTGATAAAACAAGTTCAGTTAATTAAGGAATCAACTCCTTAATTTATGCAAGTGGTTGTTGAAGATGACAGTGATGGAGAAGCACTAGTTACATTCAGCTTTGTTCAGTTCTATTCAGTTCTGTTTAGTTACATTTAGTTCTGTTCAATTACATTCAGTTGCATGCAATTCCATTTAGTTCAGTTCTTTCAATTAACAACTCAGTTAGAGGAAGCTAAACTCAGTGAATTGGTAGGGGCGCATGGGTGAAGATGAGAAAGTGTTCTTAGTGTTAACAAGTTACTTAAGCATGCATATATTCGCTACATTCCTTGTATGACCTAATTTGACAGGTTATTAAAGTGTTATGCACTTGGAAAGATCATCACAATGTTCCATTTGATCTCTCCTCTTTTGTCCTCTCAGAAAAAGAAATATTCTATTGTGTTGTAATCATTCTCTGTTGATTATCAATCATAGTCTAAGATTGTTCATTGGGTTTTTATCCTCCGAATCAGTGGAGGGTTTTCCAGGGTATATCCTGTGTTTTATGGTTTGGTTTATGTCTTTGGAATATTGATGAGATCTATATGCACTGTTATTGTGGATTAAAGTTTTAATGTTCAAAAATCTCCATTTTGTTGCATCTAACATATTGTTCATACACACATTAATGATTATTGCTACCGATTTATTGCTTCCAATTGGTGTTTCTTCCATGATTAATTTCACATTGCATTTTTACCAATTTTTACACTACAATTCATCTTTCTTCCTAATTCTTTCACTGTAAGGTATTATCCAACTCGATGATCTCTTGTGGATCATAATTTCACACCAACATTACTAATGATTGAACATGGTTTTATCCTACATAGGGAATGCGATCTAGAATTAACAAATTCATAATGGTCACATTTGGAAATGATGTTGTCTATATTCCCATGACGAGTCTCAACTAGCTCCATTGAGTAGTTTATTTGGTAGGTTCCTTTAGCTCTTGTTGTCTTCATCTTGGTTCTTTAAATTTTCATTTCAGAGAAGAGTCCTCCCTGGTGTCTTCTTGAGGTTCTAGTTCATTTTGTCTTTCCTTCTCTCACTGATTCTTTTGTTTCCTTTAGCATTTTCTATGAACCTTGTTTTCACTCATCCTCTAGTTTCTTAGGGTTTTTTTACTACTTTGAACTCCAGTTGTTTTCTCCCTGTTCCATTCGCTTTTTTTCCTCCCCGCCTTAAAAAAATCGACTCTTCTTTTGTTGTATTCCTCTACCCCTTCAGTCTATGTTCAATGACCTTCACACTCCACATTTGTCTGCTTTTAGATCCCTTGACATGGCTAGTGGAGCCCGGGGCCAATAGGCCAAGAGGGGAAGAGAGAGAAGTGATCGACCATGGGTTTTGAGCAATGTCCCTTCACAATGATTGCATTACCCTTATATATATATATATATATATATATATATATATATATCCACTCATTGCACATGATGCCCCTTCATTAGGCCAACCCTATTACATATGGATTTAGACCCATGTATGCCCCCCTAGGGTCATATCACAATTTTATTTATGTATTATTCATATTCTAATCAAAATCACTTTATTTGCATTTTATTATCTACTATTTTTTAGCATTATGGTTGTATTTCTATTTTCATGCTACTTCATGTTCAATCTCAATGTACTTCACTCTTACCTTTAACATACTAATATTGATTACTTCACCTAATAGTTTCTTAAATAGATGCAACTAGTTTGTTGACACTTTTATTGAAATACATTAAATCACTTTGTGCTATATTATTAAAAGTAATGAATAAATTTATTTTTCAAGGTATTGTAAAAATCAATGTACCAAATCATTTTATGGTGCATACGACAGTGATGTTGAAATATTTATTTGAGATGGATATTCAAATGTTTTAATCATAAATTTTTTACATGAAAGAGAGAGAGTTGATATTGAAATATTTTACTTAACATTAATAATGAAATATTTTATTTATGATTGATATTGAAATAAGTTTTTGTTGTTGTTGTTGTTGTTATTATTATTATTATTATTATTATTATTATTAAATTTTGAGGTTTTAACTCTATGATGAGCACATAAAGAATTACGCATCTCCTTCATATTGGGATGTAAAATGTACCTTTAGATACAATAATATTTATTTATATTTTCTTGGAATCTCCCTTATACATGTGCATCACATAGCAATTTCAAAATACTTGTTACAATACCAACTTTCTTTATATTTTAATTTATATATTCTAAATGCTTATCTTAAAACTTTTCAAATATATATAAAATTTTAAAATAAACCAAATAATTCTTTATCTTTATTAATATATAATAAAATATAACACTAAATAATTTATTAATTTTTAAAAATATATAATAATAAAAGTTTTCAAATTAATTTAATACCATGCAAAGCAAGTTGCACCCTACTTTATCCACGTTACACATAAAACATCATACAAAGGCTTAAAAACAAGTTGCACGTAATGGAAAAATTGCCGTTTATATTAAAATCAAATGAAAACTAAAGAGAGACGTGTAGATGGCCTTCACATGTGGTGCCACTGATGTTGCTTTAAGAAACGTGTAATGCACGTGACACATGTGGTGCCACTTCTATTGTTTTGAGAAAGTAGAACCCCATTAAGAAGAGACTTGTAGTACACATCATATAGTTGACCTTTACTTGTGGCACACTTGAAACAATTGCCTTAATATCTTTGGACACATGCATGTCATTTTTGTTGCTAGCCATACAAATATTTAACATAAACTGCCACATGCAGATGTCACTAATTTTCACAAGAAACGTAGCAAAAGAGCAAAGCAACTCATCATTTCTTAGAGAATGACTAGGCATTAGATTTTACATATCCTTGCTATTAGGAGTTGATGCTGCTATCTTGTCAATGAGATATTAATCATGGATAGGTATATAGCTTCACATCTTGACATAACCAATTTATTATAATACTATTAATGGTATATATTTCATTTCAATTAGAAAAGTGAAATGTTGTTTTCATTCTCTCGAATATTCCATATTTTAATCATTCTAACTTCTCCATCATTTGGTGGTGGGTGGTCTTTCATTAGATGCTTATATCCACAAGATAATCCATGTGGGTACCATATAGTTCTTAGATTAATAATTACTCATATTATTAAAAGTAATTGTTCCTTTATTTTTGGTGCTTTCTAATTTGAAAATTCCTATATATTTTTGGGTATATGATTTGTTTCACGTTATCGTACTTTTTATGAATTTATATGGATTTATTGCTATTTTAAATATAATTGTCATATGCCTAGCATTATTGGGGTTAGGTTACGATTTACTTGTTGATATAAAGTGTTGTGTCACTTTAATATCAACATCGTTCGAATATTTACTTTGGAGTTAAATAATTCGACCAACTTAACGTAATGAAAGGGAGGGTTTATTATTTATTGGAGAATCGTATATCTAGTGATTTTTCGATAAGAGGGGTTGGAACTTCACCTCACATAATGGGCTAGAGCACAATTAAACCTTTCCTAAGTTGATATTTTATTGCATGAAATCGAAAGGGGAAAGAAAACAATCAATCTATTTTGATGGTTGGTGTAGATCTAAGTTATTTTTAGCTCTAGGAAATCTTCAAATCTGCACATGGATCAATAAGCAAACCTTTTCTCACAACAAAGTATGAATTACAATTAAGATACCAATTAAATTTGCATAAAGTTAAATAATTGACCATTAATTGTATAACATCGATATGAATTAAACATTTATAACAAAAATAATTTGGTAGATATACATAATGGTTAAGAGCATGTGTTTCCTCTTAGGAGGTCACGGGTTCAAATCCAGAGGGGGGTAGTGTATGTACACCTCTGTAGACTTTATCAGTTAAATCGCTGCGCAGAGGGGGGTCCCTTGTCCCACAAACAAGGGGGTCTCATACACCAATTTGGTGTCTCGCTTGGCGGTGACCTTAAAAATAGATTATTATTATTATTATTATTATTATTATTATTATTATTATTATTATTATTATCTTGATGCAACACCTTCATCATTGAGATATGGGTCCCTCCATCCTCATCCACTCACTCACAATGGTAGGTGGATCAAGATAAATCCACAAGACTACACTAAGGCAATATCAAAGCTAGAGAGCTAAGGCAACTTACTTTTAATGCGAGACAACAAACACTAAGGAAAGATACCAAGGTCTAGCTCATTACCAACATAAGGGTGTTATGCTACAAGCTCTCTATAGTGATCCGTAACCCAAAAATCGAATCACAACAATGATAGAGTCCTTATACTTTGGAAATAACCAAAAAACATTCATCATAAGAATCACACCAAGATATAGAGAAAAATATTTAAGGTGGGGTAGCACCATCAATTAATCTTGATGGAAGGAATCACTCAAAAATCCATGCATGCTACAATATAATTCATCTAACATATCTCATTATGAGGAAACACATATGTATTTATACTTTCTCATGAGTATTCCTTGGGGTTTATGCCAACTACCCCTCATTATTATATTAGTTTTTTAACAAAAATGAGTAGGTTTGTATTGGTAAAAGGTTGGAGAAATTCAATAGAATAGGTTACATAATTATAAAAAATTATAGTAAAAGTCATTGTTATGCTTTGATACATATAGAAAAAAGTTTGTTTCGTCCAAATGTATACTAATGTCTACTAAATTGCTATAAGCTTTAACATATTGGCCTAGCAAAAATGCAAAAAAAAATTCATATTATCCATTGTTAAAGCCCATAGTCAGAATATGTTGAGCAACACTACTTACTACTTGTCCTTTGGAATTATCTATGTCCACAATGGCTTGAGGGGATTGCATAATAGAATCATCCTTAACGTGTCTGCTTCCTTCATTCCATGTAATACTAGAGTGGCTTGCTGAGATCAATTCCTGATACCGATCCAGAGTGCACATCATCATTTCTACCTGGTGTCCATAAACCTTATTGTGCTCTTTAACTTCCATCAAGCGAGTGTTCAATCCCGAAGTGCATGAGTTAAGTTTTCAAACAACATTTAGAATGCCAACCAGCTGGGAAGCTATCCACGATAAATTATTTTTTATCTCTCTTATTTATGCTCTCACGTCCCTATACCAACCGTTAACTCATCAATGTTGGCTTCCATGTCTTCCCCCTCCATGATTGGAGTGAAAATAGGTCTTCCCAACCACTGTCCAATTCCTTGTAAATCAACAAAAAAAACTAAGATATTCAGTGTATTCAATCAAATGCAAATTCCCACTGTTACCCTACTAATTTCCAGTGGTCATCAAATGGTTTGGATGGAAACAACTCTCCCCAAGAGAAAGGGAAATAAATTTTTGATTCCAATGACAAGGTAACTATTACCATGCTATGTGATCTAGATGGATATAGGTGGCCACCCATAGTGTTCCACTGGCTCAAAATAGTTTTCCATTTTGACAATTTTCCAGTAATTTTCTTATGGTTTTTCAAGTCCTAAACTTATGGGCTTGTTTGAGGCCCTAAATGATGTGTTTTAGGCTCGCAACTACCCAAAAAAAATCCATAGGATCTAGTATAGACTCAATCCACTATGGTATTCCTTGTATAGATCTTTCCAATGGTCTACCGAGCACCCCAAATAGAGTCTGTATGCAAAAGTTATGACCCCGAGAAGTTGATTGTTTAACTAACCACCATGGGGCCACAAAATTTATGACGGTTCATATTCTAGGGTTAGGTTTTTGGATGTTTAGGGTGCTTTCTCTTGTGCTTATGATAAATAGTCTCTTTCGACCTCTTTATGTATTCAACTTGTGATGAATGAGGGTAGCCACCACATCTCTTCTAAGAGATAGAGCTACCACCATTCTAGTTGCTTTTATTTTACAGTTTGTTCTATTTCATTCATTTCTAATAAAATATAAGTTTATTGTATCACTTTGTTTCTTGCAATACATCAATGTATGTGAATATGTGTGTGTGTGTGTGTGTGTGCTCTTTCATTTCATTCTCACATAAATCCATATCATTGTGCCCCTCTGAAACTTTTTGAAAATCAAATGCTAAACATCTACATCATATCTCATCGTATATGCATCAAATTGAAGTCCAATATGTTGACTAAATTGTCATTGATAACAAGAAGTGTGTGGCGGTGTGTCTAGGTGCTCCTTGAGGAGCCCATGAGGATTAGAAGTTATTCAATGCCAAAGGATACCTTTCTACCTTCTCCAAGCCCAAGTTTTAATCCCTTGGATCCCTTTGGATAATGGAAAAAGCCCTGGAAACCCTATAGAGTGTTTAAGTAACCTTAAGGTGTTTTATGATTCCCCAGTTGTTTCTTTAGGGTTCCCTAGTACCACAACCATGCCCTATTACCCTAGAATGTGTTCTCGGTGGGTTGAAGAAGTTTCAAGAGTCCAAATGAACCTTTTAGTGGTCATTTGCATGTTATTGTGGTCATGGCACCCTTGGAGAAGTCTAGGCACCCCCACACCTTGATGGTCATGTTCATAACCTATGGTAACCTAGTTGACCTAACAAAAGTTCATAAAACTCTTACCTTTGCCTACCTCTACCCTATAAACACACATAACACCCTAATATTGCATAATTATGCTCAATGCACCTTTATTCTAACCCTTGAATCCCTGATGGTGAGCCCTAACCATTAAAGCCTTAAGTTGAAGTGTTAAAACATATTTTAAGTATTGACAAGAAGTGGTTAAATAATTTAATGGGCACCTACACACACATGAAGTATTAAAACATAATTAAAATATCAATTAAGTTTTAACAAATAAAATATGAAAAATTGTTCAAGGTCAAGAGAAGGTGTCTAGCTCCAACGTTGAGCCTTTATGGTTGTGTTGAGACATTTTTAAAAGGATAAAACAACCTTCAAACCTTGACAAGGTCAGCCCTTTAAGTAACTTAAAACATGTGTTAAAAATATTTTAAATTTTAATTAAAATCTTCAATCCACATAAGGTGGGCCCTAGTATAACATTTATCCCTCAACGTATATAATTACATAAACACATGCCACATTTCAACCATCAACTCGTCCACTAGCTGATCGAGGATTTTCGGGTCTTAGAAGCAGGTTGACTAAGGTTTTTCATGGGTATTTTTGGCAGCAGTTTTAAGGAAGCAGAACCCTTTCCATGGAATTCAATTTTTGGGAACAATCCCGAGTCTTCTAGCTACTGTAGACCTAATTTTAGAGACCTCCTTTCAGCTCTAATCTTCGGGAGTCAAGGAGCAGGAGGCTGAGTTTTTCATGGGATTACTAAACAACAACAGACAAGATTATGGATTTTTGAGGAAGGCTTTTAGTGGAGATACAACAAAGATATCCACATAGATTAATTTTTTTATGAACAACCCAAAGTTTGTACCAACACTTTATAAAGACCCTTGCACAATACTGTATACCAGTCCCGATTTTCTTTTGCAAGCGAAAAATAGTCCAAGTTGATGGTTGGGGTCATTACAGTCTGAGTTTTATTCTATCTCTACACAATTCAATGATGAGGTAAGTACAAGTTTAAATAATGATGTGTTAAGTAATGTACAAGTAACATATTAAATGATATACAGTACAAGTATGTATAGTGTTTTGTAAAGTACTAAGTATGAACAGCAGTGTGTGAACAATATTGACTGCTCAGTGATTGGTACATACATGATGAGGATGATAATGTACAGTGATATACAAGTGTAATGTGGTATATTGATGTATGATATATATGATGATGTACTCCTTCAATGATGCTATGATATGATGCTATGATGCTCTCCTATAATCTATGATGTACATGGATGTCATGGTGTGATGCCAATATTATATGCACTATGATGTGTAATTGTTACATACACACTACATGTTGATGATGATGGTACATACTTGATGATGATGGTTCATACTTGATGACGATGATGCACACCTATGATGATGCAAGGCTTGAAGGAAAAGAAGAATTATTTGTTCAATGTTTAGGTTTGACAAGCAGTGTATGTAAACGATATATATACAATGATGATTTGGTAGTGATCAGAGAGAAGAGGTTATCAGCAGGAGAAATCACAAGGTTTGGTATGTGATAGGTCCACGGGATCGAAAATATCTTTCTTATCTAGATGGAAGGACGGGGCAAGGAAAGGAGGTTGTAGTCGAAGAACTAGGGAGTTGAAGCTTCCTTTAGGTTGTATCTTGTAAATAAGGGGGTTGTAGCATCCTTCTAGTTGTAGCTAGAAAATTTAATTCTTTGTAATAAAGGGGTTTTTGCCTCCTTCCTGTTATTTCTGGAAAACTATTTTAAAAAGGATTTCATGGTTTTACCACCAGGACTTAGGTTTCCACGTAAAAAATTATTGTGTATTGTACAACTTGTTATTTTCATACACATTGATGATATGTTGTGATTGGTGATAAAAACTTTCTTTTGATTATAAATTTTAAATTGTGCAAGCACTGATTCACCCCCCTCAGTATTTCAATAGTTGGTATCAGAGCGGGTTCCTTTAGAACATAATAACCACTGGAAGGAAATCATGGGAAAGTTTGCTAAACAAAGAAAAACTGGAACACCCTTATTTCATGGAAGCAACTATGCATTCTGGAGCATAAGGATGAGAGCCTTCATAGACGCTCAAAGAATAGAAATATGGAAAAGTATCGAGAATTGGTACAAGGTATCACATACCATGGTACCAATAGATGCAATTGAGTTGGCTTAATACAATAACATCTCAAAGGCCAGAAATCACCTTCTAGATTCTATAAATGAATCTATCTTCAACAAAGTGATGCACTTCCCCTCTGCAAAGGAAATGTGGGAGAAAATCGAAACCACATATGAAGGAGATAGAAAAGTCAAGGGAGCCAAACTTCAAACATATAGAGGACAATTTGAATAGCTAAGGATGAATGCAGATGAATACATAATAGCCTATATTCTTTGAGTTGATCAACTTGTGAATACCATCAAAGGCTTGGGAGAAGAAGTTGAGTAGGCCATAATTGATCAAAAAGTTCTAAGAACTCTTCCTAATAGGTTCAACCCCAAGATCTACACCCTAGAAGAAAGAACATATATGAAGAATATGACAGTAGATCAACTGCATGGGACTCTTGTGGCTTATGAAATGTGAATTGAAGATGAAGACACGTCAATAAAGGAAGAATCATTCAAAGTATTCTCTAAACAAGGTGGGAAGAACAAATTAACAAAGGACAAGCCAACAATTGATGAATCTGATGATGAAGAAATAACTAACTTTGTTCAGAAATTAAAGAGAGGCACTAGGAAATACAAAGGTAAGTTACCTCTTAAATTTTTTCCATGTGGAAAGATAGGTCATTTTGCTTCTAAATTTCCATATACAAAGAAATCAGATAGTAATGAATTGACAACTTCAAACTATACAAGAATTACAATAATTACAAGAATAAGAACAGAGGTAAGTTTGCAAAAAAGAAAAGTCTCTATACAACGAGGAACTATAGCTCATCCAGTGGTGGCTCCGACAATGACAGTGGAAATGGATTTGATGATGATGGCTAACCAGATAAGGTACTCTTTATGGCAATAAACTCAAATGAGGATCCTAACTGTGATGAACAATCTGAAGTTGAAGGTGAAGTAGATCTTGAAGCATAACTTATAAGAGCCTTGAAAGAGTTCAAGAAATTCAGGAAAGAAAACATGGTACTTAAGGAAGAGGCACAAAGGTTTGAGCAAATCATTGCTGACTTAAAGGTCAAATTAGAAGAAAACAAAAGAATCAAATACTCTCTTACTGAACAACTGATGGAAAGCGTGAAAGAAAAACAAAATCATGAGGCTGAGATAGTACCTCTGAAGAAAAAATTACAGACGAAAGATATTGGGAAAAGCTACGACAAGAACTCCAATATTCTAGAACAAATCATCAGCAATCATAAGCCATTCTTCGACAAGACTGGTATAGGATACATGTAGAATATTGATGAAGCCTCAAGCTCAATGATGAAAGGTAAAAAAGAGAAGCCAAGAAGTTATGAAAAAGTTATCAAGGACTCCACTAATGAAGAAGAGATCGAATGTAAACTAGGACAACCCACATCAAAAGGAGGGCCAACAGAAAGACTAGATCTCATAAGAGAACCTCCTTCACATGTTCCTAGGTATGGATATCTCTTTTATGGGCATTGATTTACATGTGGAATATTTGTACACAAATCTATAAATTGTTTTTAAAGAAGAAATTTTAAAACAAGGAATAATCATTCAAGCCTCAGACGACCACAATACAGTAACAGATTTGGTCCCTTGAGATCAGAAATAGAATGTTACAAGTTTTAACACTTTGGACATATAGCCAGAGATTGTAGAATGAAGATACCAACAATAAGAAATGAGGAAATGTCCAACAAGGTATGAAGAAAACACAAGAACAAATATGAATGTGGAATTGCTCTTCAAGCTCAAAATTACAGCTCTGGTAAATGGTATGTTGATAGTGGTTTCTCCAAGAATATGACAGGTAAAAAAATTCTTTTGTCAATATTGAAAAGGATAAACGACATGTATGTTTTGGGAATAACAATTCAAAAAACGTATTGGGGAAAGGCATAGTAAATCTTGGAAGGAAAAAATCCCTGTATGAAAATGTCTTTCTTGTACACACAATGAAGCACAATATGTTAAGCGTTAGTCAGATGTGTGATAAAGGACATGACCTACTCTTCAACTTAGAAGGATGCAGAATAAGGAAGCAAGGATCAGGAAAGTTAATAGCCACAACCACTAGGACTCCCAACAACATAAACATGTTGGATGAGATTGAGTCCAAGAAATGTCACTTGGGAAAAGAAGATGAAAGATGTATTTGGAAAAGAATAATGGGGCATATACATTTTGACTATTTGCTCAAAATCTACAAAAACCAAGCAGTTTGGAATATGCTGAAAGTTACAAATCCCGCTAACTCTATATGTGAATAGTGTTAACATGGAAAACAAACAAGAGTACATTTCAAGACAAAATAGCATTCTTCTACAAAACCTTTGTAGCTAGTTCACGCTGACCTATGTGGACAAAAAAAGAGCAAAGGACTGAATGGTGAAAAATATTTCATGCTACTTATTTATGAATATACCAAGATGACATGGATATGTCTTCTCAACACGAAGTCAGAAGAATTTGGATGTTTCAAAACATTCAAGGAATTGGTCAATAATGAAATAGGATCATGAATCAAGTGCCTTGGATTTGACAGTGGTGGAGAATTCACTTCAGATGAATTCAACAAGTACTATGAAGAACACAGAATAAAGAGGCATTTTTCAGTAGCCATCACACCTCAGCAAAATGGAGTTGATGAAAGAAAGAATATATTGGTAATGGAGATGGCTCGAACCATGTTGAATTAATCAAATTTCGAATGACAATTTTTGGGGACACGTAGTTCATACAACAATACACATCTTGAAAAGAGGATTACTTAGAAACAAAAATGATAAAAATCCCTATGATCTATGGACAGGAAGAGAAGCAAATGTACGACGCTTTAAAATATTTGGAAGCAAGTGCTACATTAAAAGAGAAGATAAGAAGATTGAAAAATTTGACTCTCGAATAGACGAGGGCATATTCATTGGATATTCATCCAAAAGGAAAGCTTACAAATTATACAATTTGAGATTAGACAAGGTGATCGAAATAATCAACGTGAAAATAGATGAGGGAATACTAAAATCATCCAGAGAAGACTCAGAAGAATCAAGCAATGAAGAAGAGGAAGTTTCCTGATCAGAAAGAAATGGAGAAAATTAAAATGTAAGAACATATAGATGAAGAACAACTATCGAAAGATGAAGAGAAGAATCAACCAACTGTGGAACAAGAAGAACATAAGGATCAACATATACCTAAGAACTAGTACCAGAAGAATCATCCAATAGATAATATTATTGGTGATAAGGATGTCAAAATAGGAACTAGAAGAAGATGATCCGGAAGAAATGATGAGGTACATTTCTCTCTATTGTCTACAATTGAACTAGGAAATTTTGTAGAGGCCAATACAGATGAGCAGTGGGTCAAAGAAATGGAAGAGGAACTAGATAAAATTGAGAAGAATGAAAC
>LPNX010730078.1:62567-172127 GCA_001517045.1 Pseudotsuga menziesii | reverse complement strand
TTTAGTGGGATTTTCAGGGAAATATGGTAGGTAAATGGACGAATGAGCCATGAAATGGGGTAGATGAGGTAGTTAACCATTTTTGGGTGTTAACACTTGGGAACTTGTTCCTAGACCAAGTAACAACAATGTAATTGGCACAAAGTGGGTTTTCAGAAACAAAATGAGTGAAGATGTACAGGTGATCAGAAACAAGGATCAATTGGTTTGTAAAGGCTATGCTTAGATTTAAGGAATAGACATTGAAGAAACATATGCACCAGTAGCCAGAATGGAAGCTATTAGAATGATATTAGCTTATTCTTTCTCCAAAGACATCAATTTATATCAGATGGACGTAAAATCAACTTTTCTGAATGAGGAGTTAGAATAATAAGTCTACATCGAACAAACAGAAGGATTTCAACTTTCAGAAAATAAGGACTATGTATGCAGACTCAAAAGGGCCTTACATGGGCTAAAGCAAGCTCCTAGAGCTTGGTACTCTAGATTGGACATGTACTTACTACAAAAAAACTTTAATATGGGAAGTGCAGATATCAATTTATACATCAAGCAGGACAATGACAACATACTCATCATTGAAGTTTATGTTAATGATATCATCTTTGGAAGTGATGATGATTCACTGAGTCAAAATTTTTTTAAGGACTTGCATAAAGAGTTTGAAATTTCATTACTCGGTGAATTGAACTTCTTCTTAGGACTCTAGATATCTCAAAGAACATAAGGAATTTTTATTGCTCAGACAAAATATATCAAGGAAATGTTAAATAAATTCAAGATGGAAGATTGTAAACCTATAGGTACTCCTATGATCACCATTTGTAAGATGAGAAAGGACGATGAATATAAGGAAGTTGATAAAAGGCTCTATAGATCAATGTTTGGAAGTCTGCAATATGTAACAACATCAAGATTGGATGTGATGCAAGTTGTTGGACAAGTTGTAAGATTTCAAGTTGCTCCAAAAGAGACTCACATTATAGAATTTAAAAGGATCTTGAGATATCTCAAAAGGACTATGGAATTTGGAATTTCATATCCAAAAGGAAATGAGCTAATAATGATAGATTATTCAGAAGCAGATTGGGAAGGATGTGTTGACGACAAAAGAAGTACAAGTGGAACAACTTTATTTCTAGGAAACTGTCTAGTATCTTGGTCAAGCAAAAAGAAGTCTTCAATGTCCTTATCAACCACTGGAGAAGAATATATAGTAGTAGCAACTTGTTGTACTCAAACTCTTTGGATGAAGCAAACCCGACAAGACATACATGTGATATGTGATGAGCCGATTCCAATTCTATGTGACAATACAAGTGCCATCAGTATCTCTAAGAATCTAGTTATGCACTCCATGACCAAGCACATTCCAATCAATTTTCACTTTCTACGGGAACAAGTCACATAAAATAATATCGAGTTGGAATATATCGGGACAAAAGAATAGGTTTCAAATATATTTACTAAGCCTCTCCTAATATATACTTTTGAGTACCTCTGGGAAAAATTGGGAGTCATACTATCTCCTAGTTGAATTGATCCATCTTCAACAACACAACAGTATGACAGTGGAGGATGAAAAAAGTACACTTTTCCATTGATGCCAAAGGTGGAGAAAATGTTGAACAAGTAAGGAAATGGAAGCCCCCTCAAAGGAGGAGATTTGTGGAAAAAGGAAGCTCATTCAAAGTGGGAGCCTTGGAGTTGTCATCAATGACAAAGGGGGATATTGTTGACTAAATTGTCATTGATTCCAGCAAGTGTGTGTTAGTGTGTCTTGGTGCCCCTTGAGGAGCCCATGAGGGTTAGAAGTAATTCAATGTCAAATAATACCTCTTAACATTGTCCAAGCCCAAGTATGAATCCCTTGGAGCCATTTCAACAATGCAAAAATCCCTGAACAACCTGTAGAGTGTTTGAGTAACCCTAAGTTGTTTTATGATTCCCCAGTTGTTTCTTTAGGGTTACCCTGTACCACAACCATGCCCTATTACCCTAGAATGTGTTCTTGGTTGTTTGAAGAAGTTTCAAGAGTCCAAATGACCCTTTAAGTGGTCATTTGTGTGTTATTGAGGTCATGGTATCCTTGGAGACGTCTGGGCACCCCCACACCTTGAGGGTTATGTTCATAAGTTATGGTAACCTAGTTGACCTAACAACAATCCCTAAAACTCTTACCTTTGACTAAATCTACCCTATAAACACTAATAAAACCCTAATATTACATAATTATGCTCATTTCACCTTTACTCTATCCCTTGAAGCCCTCTGTGAACCCTAACCATTAAAGCCTTAAGTTGAAGTGTTAAAACATCTTTTAAATATTAACAAGAAGTGGTTAAATAATTTAATGGGAACATACACACACATGAAGTACTAAAACATAATTAAAATATCAATTAAGTTTTAACAGATAAAATATTAAAAATTGCTTAAGGTCAAGAGAAGGTGGCTAGCTCCAATGTTGAACCCTTATGCTTGTGTTAAGACATTTTAAAAGTATAAAACAATATTCAAACCTTGATAAGGTCATACCTTTAAGTAACTTAAAACATGTGTTAAAAATATTTTAATTTTTAATTAAAATCTTCAATCCACATAAGGTCGACCCTAGTATAAACTCTATCTCTCTACGTACATAAATACACAAATGCATGTCACATTTCAACCATCTCCTGATCCGCTAGCTAACTAAGGATTTGTGGGTCTTAGAAGCAGGTTGACTGAGGTTTTTCTTGGGTATTATTGGCAGCAGGTTTAAGGAAGTAGACCCCTTTCCACATAATTCAATTTTTGGGAATAGAGCTGAGTCTTCCAATTCTTATAGACCTGATTTTAGAGACCTCCTTTCATCTCTAATCTTCGGGTTTCAAGGAGCAGCAGGATGATTTTTTTGTGGGATTACTAAACAACAACATACATGCTTATGAATTTTTGAGGAAGGTTTTTAGTGGAGATACAATAGGGATATCCACAGAGATTAATTTTTATGAACAACCCATAGTTTGTACCAACACTTCATGAAGACCTTTGCACAATACCATACACTCGTCTCGATTTTCTTGTGCAAGTGAAAAACAATCCAAGTTGATGGTTGGGGTCATTACAGTCTGTGTTTTATTCTAGCTCTACACAATTCAATGATGAGGTAAGTACAATTTTAAACAGTGATGTATTAAGTAATGTACACCTAACATAGTGAATGATATATAATACAAGTATGTACAGTGTTTTGTAAAGTAATAAGTATGAACAACAGTGTGTGAACAATATTGACTGCTTAGTGATTGATACATACATGATGAGGATGATAATGTACAATGATATAAAAGTGTAATGTGGTGTATTGATGTATGATATATATGATGATGCACTCCTTGACACATGCTATGATATGATGTTATGATGCTCTCCTATACTCTATTATGTACATAAATGTCATGGTGTGATGACACTCTTCTATGTACTATGATGTGTACTTGATACATACACACTACATGCTGATGATGATGGTACATACTTGATGATGATGGTTCATACTTGATGATGATGATGCACACCTATGATGATGCAAGGCTTGAAGGCATAGAAGAATTACTTGTTTAGTGAATGGGTTTGACGAGCAGTGTATGGCAGTGATATATATACAGTGATGATTTGGAAGTGATTAGGGAGAATAGGTTATCAACAACAAAAGTATAAGGTTTGGTATGTGAGAGGTCCACAGGTTCTAAAATATATTTCTTATCTGGGTGGTAGGACAAGGCAAGGAAAGGAGGTGGTAGCCTCCTTCCGATTGTAGCCAAAGGTCTAGGGAGTTGAAGGTTCCTTTAGGTTGTAGCCTGTAAATCAGGGGGTTGTATCCTCCTTCTAGTTGTATCTGGAAAATTGAAGTCTTTGTAATAAGGGGGTTGTTTTCTCCTTCCAGTTATTTATGGAAAACCATTTTAAATAGGCTTCCATGGTTTTATCCCCGTGACTTGGGTTTCCATGTCAAAAATTATTGTGTACTGTGTAGCTTGTTATTTTCATACACATTGATGATATGATGTGATTGGTGATCAAAACATTTCTTTTGATTAAAAAATTTAAATTGTGCAAATATTGATTCACCCCCTTCTTAGTATTTCAACACAATATGCAGCGTTGGAGGAGGTCCATGATACACTTATGTAGTTTCTTAGATATCTTGTCCTCTAGATCCTCTTGTTTTCAAATTTGGGAGATGATTAGAATGGAGTCTCCCAAAATTACAATTTTGTGGGTCCTAAGAGACACAATATAATCAATTCCTAGATATAAATCATATCGGTTTGCTTGGTTGCTGGTTGCATTCCCCAAACCCCATTCGTATTTCCATCGAGACAAAGAATGATCCTCCCACACTTGCCTCCCTTATTATTATATTATTTTTTATAACTACCCAATGAGCCTATTTATTATCCACTAACTACCAAGTGGAAATTTTCCATGATTATGGCCACATCACATACAATATCCCCTTGAGTACCTCCTTATATACCCCATATTATCCTCCCTACGTACATAAACTTCCACCTCCCTTTGCATGTTTCATCATCAAAACAGGGGAGGAAGCCATATAATATGATTGTTGGCATTTCTCCCTTCAACCCAAGTTCATTCCTTCTTTGTATGATAAAAAATCGCAACATGTCATCCCAAAAAAGCAAGGCTCAGTCAGCAGTACCTGCGACACAGAAGTAGTCTCACTCGAGATATCTCTTATGGGTAACTTCCAGAACGAGGTTTCTGCAATTGGGTGGGGATTTCTCCTCTCACGACACCTTACCAAATCACTCGATAGAAGCATGTGCATGTATTACTTATACTTATTATGGACATTCAAGATATTACTCTACTTATTCGTCGACAAAGATTACAACATTCTATATAATTCCTTATTATCGATTCCGACTAGAAACATTACGACAAATGAATACAAGAAATATTTATAATAAAATACATAAACACTTATTCACAGCATACACTCACGCAACAAAAAAAAAATCGTCAAATACATATTGACACAGTATTTAACATGGAAACCCATTTGGGTAAAAACCACAAAGGTGCTCTTCATCTAGCATGAGAAATATATGATACCTTTCATTTGCGCACTCAACTTGCAAACTCTGTCCTAGATATTGTTCTACACTTTATACAGAATTCTCTCTTCTCTCATGTTCTCTAGTCTCAAATCTGTGCGTTTTCCTCTCCCTCACTCCACTTTTGATCCGCACACGGCCTGGATTGGCTCACTCTTCTCTACAACTCTATAAATCTTCGACTCTACAAACATACACATACCAACTATGAAGTAAAAAACAAACTAACAAACCAATAAGTAACTCGCACACATATTGGGTTCTTTTTTTTATTAACTCTTTACATGTCATAATAAGTCGACTTCATTTTGTTAGCTGACAGGATGTCATTCCTATCCTCATAGATTTGTGTTACAACTGTCAGTAGGAACTATCGCTAAAAAATACAAAGATTATTTATTCCCTAAAGCATGCCTGATTCTATAGCCAAATTCTTACCCATGATCTCTTGAGCTATTATTTTCATTTGCTTCACACCTTCTATCATGGTTTCTTCCGTCGTGGTTGATCTAGTTGTATCTTTCCTTTTTTTGTGAACTTATTGCTTTGTGGTTTCTTCTATCGCTACTTATTCTATATTATCTCTTCCTCCATCGCAACTTCCTCTGTCACGTGACCAGACTCTTCTCATTCCAAGAATAATTCTTACTAAGTTCTACCTATCTTCTCCTAGGGCCAATAGGCCCCCATCACTCACCTATGGTATGTCCCGAGCCACGCTGCACTATTCCAAATATTCTCCCTTTGGGATGACCTTACTTTAAAATCTTGGAATATTTTCACTATTTTCTCTATCTCCCGCCGCACATCTTCTTATTCCTTTTGCAAATTTTCCAGAAGGTCGGAACTAATATGTTCTAACATTACAAGTCCTAGGGACTCTGCTTCTTGTCACACTTTTTGATGTACATGATGAATAATGCTTACAACTCTTTCTACTTCGGCCTACAATTCGAAAACTTTGTCAGTCCTTTGTTGCTGTTGAGTTTGCAATGCTATGAATTGCTGTTGAATTTTCTTCATTTCAGTAGCCTTAGCCATTTTCTCTGATAATGGCAGTTTCTTCATTTAATTATTCATCTTTTTTGCCTCTGTCTCAGTAATGCGGAGATACTTTGTGACTTTTTATAGCTCTGCATCATCAATCAGTGATTCCCAAGTCTAAGAAACTTGCTTGACTGCCTTGGTACACAGTGCCTCTTCTTCTTCTATTTTCTTCGCAACTTATGTTGATGTCATTCCTCTCTCTTCCATCACCTCTATGGATGTAGTGGGTTTTACCTATGCTTCTAAAGCTGTGAATTTTTTGCAAAGTTCATTTATTGTTTCTTCAATTCGAATGACTTTGGATTCTGCAAACATTTCCTCTGTTGTGCCTACAAAATTTTGGAGCTTCAGCTTGTCCTCCTCCCAGATCTTAGCTTTTTATTTAGTTTCTTTGACTTTTTTCTTCATCTTACTAACATCCTTATTTGATACTTCCACCTATTTGATCAATGCACCTTCTCATACCTTCATTTCTGCGTCTACATAATTCTGCATTGCATAGACTTCATATAGCGACATCTGCGAAAAAATATATTGTCACATCGCCCAAGTTCTTGGCCATAGTATTCAACTTTGGTGTTCCTAAGTCAAGTGCTTCTCCCAACACTTTAGTCTTTATTGGTGGAATTGGTATTGATACCTCACTTGGTCGCTCTTCTAATGAGCGAGGTAAGTCTTGTGACCTTTCAATGGTGGTCTGTAGTCGAATGCGATGCATACTAATTTTATGGCTTTGCATAGCGTCTATAGTAGATATGTAATACTTCATGATATGTTTGTGTTATCTCCCAAAATAAATTTATTTTTATAGGATGAAGAATTCGAGTCATGTTATGAAAGATTTAAAGATGACTAACAAATTGAGGGTCTCCGGTTTTGCTATGGTTGAGAAAACTGGAAGTTTTAGCTTTTGATGGCTTAGGCGTGGTTCTTAACAGCTCATTAGGCATCGAAAATATTTGTTTCAGTAGCTAACAGTTTAACCTAGGATAAAGGTTAACCACCAAAAGCTGGCCCGATCGATTAAATGGTAAAGTCATTTTCGGTGGCTTAGGTGATACTTCAAACAACTCATTAGCCACCGAAAAATGTAGGTTTTGATAGCTCAGTGAACAGTCAAAGAAGGGCATTAACCAATGAAAGAAGGTAAAAGGAGTTGGGGAAAAATAGGTTTTGGTGGCTTAGGAGAAAGCTCTGATGGTTCATTAGCTACAGAAAGGCTGATCTTTCGATGGTTAAAGGGATATCCGGAGAGACCACTATCCGCCAAAAGCCAAGTTTTACAGCGCCATTTGGAAAATGGTTTCAATGGCTTGGTGGAATAAATATTGAAGTATTTGGATTCTAGTCTGTGATTGCATTGTGAGCTTGTGACTTGGTCAAAATATGAGGTGAAATCTGTGGAATTTCATGCTTTATTTCTTTTGAATGATGTGCTTAGATCCAGTTAAATTTCAATAAGTATTTGTTTCTTGCATGTTACTTATGTTCATTTTATTATAATAATTTTGTAGGAATATAAAATTGTATTTGGTTATACTTATTCTGTCCTTCTTCTTTTTCATTAATGAAATGACTGGATTAGCCTTGCTCTTTTAAGAAATTGCCTAGTTTTTTGCAAATTTGTCTCAGGGTGAAGGGGATTCGAGCTCGGTTGCATCCAATTATATTTAAAACACCCATTTGGTTGTTTCTAATACAATTTTTTTTTATATCCCTCTCTCCTTTGTTTCTTTCAACCACAGGCTTGGGAATTTCAGTCTTCTTCTCTCCAAAATTCAAGCTTTCTTCTTGGTTTCAGTTACTCGATGCTTAGTAAAATTGGATAAATAATTATGTATCTGAAATATTATTTTATTCAAGCATATATATCAGATATAAATTCACTTTTAAATATTTATCTTAAACTAGATCCATTTCAATCTTTCAAAGCATCGTTTTCACTAAAAAATCTACAATTTTATGAGCATTTTGAGTAGTATAGATTATGTTTTTGTTTTGATTAATTTATGATAATATAATAAATTTAAATCGCTGTTTTTAATCAGTTTTTGAGAAAATGAGAAGGACATACTACTCAAATTTCAAGTTTTGGTTCATCCGAGACATCAAAAACTCCATTCTCCATCCCTATTTTTTGTTCATTTTCTCTCCTTACGACATTGTAATCCTTTTGATCCCTTTCAAGGATCAAAGTGAAAATAATAATTCATTTTTTTATCATATTTTAAACTCATTAATAAATAAATCAAGTGGGATACAAAACTCCCACACTCCATCCCCCCCAGGGGGATCCACAACATTTTTCATTATTTGCATTTTTCTAATAAACACTTGCACACAATCTGCCTTCTTGAAAGTCTATATAGATTAGTTGTTTTACTTAATTTCATCTTAGAATAAGTTTTTCTTTATTACCAAACTCGTCGCCACGAAGTATTCTCTCGCCACCAACTAAAGGCTTTATCGATTATTGGTGGATGATCAGAAAGTGACACATAGTTGTGGTTCTAATTTGTCGTTAATCCTTTTATTTTACAAACTTATTTTCTATATCAAATTGGAATAAACATTTTGTCATCAACTCGTGTATGCTCTTTCCCTCTGTCAGATTTTCCTGGTCATTGGGAAATCAAAAGCATTTTTCAACACTTTCTAATTTCTTCATATTAATTTAACAATTCATTAATAAAATCAACTCCCCTTAGAAACATTACTAAAATCCAATATATGATAGTTGAAATTCGTGGGAAAATTCATCAAAGAAAGAGGGAACAATTAAGTAGTGACCTCGAGATACAGTCAAGATACACCCTTGTTGGTGTAGTGTTGGACACCTTCTGAGAGACTCCAATTCATCCCACATTTCTGAGTGAGGAACCACTTTAGTTTTCTTCTGGACATATTCTTAGTACTTTCAGTATATCGAGAATCCACTTCCCGTAACTCAACTCATGTTTGAATAATTAAAATTGACCCAGACACATTGCAAAAAATTTCATTTCAACAACATTATTTTACTTTGACTCCATTGGCGTTGATCTGATTCACATTTATTTGAATTTTCTTATGTGTTGATGTTATGTTGTTGAATATTTACTTAAATTTGCAAACAATCTTGTCTCAATAATTTTACTCCAAAAAATCCTAAAAGAATTACTTCATCATTAACGACTAAAATTTAAGAGCCTTAGATAACTCTTTCTTAGGGACCACCCCCCCTTGGATTCTTTACGAGTTTGGCCTAAACGGAGGATTCAAGATTAAGTGACAGCACTTGACTCGAGAATTTTCCCCAAGGACACACATACTAGCTTGAATATTTCCACTGCACTTAACCCCTTGGTCTGTGAAAGGCAACAACACTTTTTGGCGTCGTTGCCAAGGATAAATATTTTTATTCCTGGGGTATGATTTTTTCTTTTGCTTTGTTTGATGAATGATTAGAGAATATATTTGATTCTTTGTGTGGTGACTCCACTAACCTTTTTTCCTTTTTGCAAATAAAGTAAAAAAATAGAAATGTTTGTGAAAGATTTATGATGCATATTTTTCTTTTCACATGGCAACTCCATTGAAGGGTAAAACCCTTGTTTCTCACAAAAACTGTTGAGATTGATTTTGTGTAGATGAGCCCATGCAAACAGTAAAATTTTAAAGGTCATTATTTTGACAGCTCCGTGGTTATATCAAATGCTTGATATTGAGTAAACAATATGGATGAGGAAAGAGCTTGGATTTCCTGTGAATATCCTTCCATTAACTTCTCAAACATCCTAGGATTCCCTAATGGTGAATATATAGCTGATCATCTACCTATAGTTTGGGGAAATGATCATGTAGAGGTCCGACCTGTCATATCTTTCTTTAAAATTCTAGCTGTCTTCAATTTTTTGTATGAAGATAATACGATATAAATGTTTGTCAATACACTACGAGGAAATGCTTGTGAATGGTATCTCAATGGTATTCCAAACAAAGGTATTTCTTCCCTTTCACGATTCCTTAGAATATTCTTGAGGCAATGACATACATGAGAGACTAATATGGAATATTTAGACAAGTTCCTAGAAGGGTTCCTTTTAACTTCCTTTCCTTGGATAGAGTATCATGAGGAAGACCCTAAATTACCTCATCTCATCAGGATAGGAAATGATAGGTATTGGGTACTACCTCCAAGATATCACACTAAAAAAGAATCAATGATGATTCCAATGAGTTTGTGCATGAAGATCCCTTAATTGAAAAAATTGTTGAAGACCCTCCTCATGTCACATAAACAAACACTAGTGAAGATTGGAGACCCTCCCATGATTATTTCAGTGATGAATATGAAATTTGTACTCTAGGTCAATCTCAGGATGAAACCATTGCAAAATATTATAATGCAAATTTTGATGGTTTTGTTGATAGTCTTGTTTATGACATATCTAACGGAGGGATTTTTGAGTATCTTGATGGTTTTATTGAAGCTCCTATTTGTGAGGTTTTAGAAGGAGAGAGCATGGATCTTGTGGCCTTGGGAAATTTTTTATATGGAAGAGGAGCATGCCGCTAATCCATATGATCTGTCTGAGCCATGTATGAGTGTCAATAATGAAGACAAAGAGAAGAAATACATACAATAACTTGATACAAGTGGTGAGGAATCTATCACATATGACATATATGGGGACAATGACTATTGGACTATTATTGAAAATCCAACCTATGAGACTTTTGAAAATATTTTTGAAAATCCCATCTATGATATGTTCAACGAGGAGAGATTCTACTCTGAGACTTATGAAAGTTATAAAGAAGAGAAATCGGAGTTTTTGTATGATCAGTTAGAATTGTAGCAATAAACAATCAAAATGCATGATATAATAGAAATATTGGAGCACAAAGAGATTTTATTGATCGCGGGCCACTTCGAGGGGGAAACCTCCTTTGAGCAAGCTCAATACAAAATAACTCTTCGATGATTTCATTGGCCTCGACACTTAGTTATATACTAAGTCTAATCTAAACAACTATTACTCCCCATGAATGTGGGATAATACAACTTACTAACTGGATGACTTAACATAAACTATTAATCCCCAGGAATGTGGGATAATACAACACACTAACGAGACGACTTACAAAGCATATGCGTCCAATAAAATATACTAATAAAATAAAGAGAAGGGTTGACACGGGTTCTTAACATCCTCTCCCTCTTAGAAAAGCTTTGTCCTCAAAGCTTAATATGTGGAAATTGTTGCCGAATCTAAAGGAGTGGTTCCCATGTAGCATCCTTTAGTTGCATGTTGTGCCACTGAATTGAAGACCTTTATGGTGGACCGAGACAAAAGCTGACAAGTGCGCTTATTGAGGATGGCCTTTGACTTCGAAATGATGGATCCTTCATTATCCCATTCTGGTAAAGCAATTTGTGCACTGATGTTGGTGCCAATCACTTGCTGAATGCGAGAAGGAGGAAGTGCTAATTTATAAGCAACATAACCAATCTTTTGAAGAACTCTATATGGGACAAAGATCTTTGAAGCGAGCATTTGTTTCCTTTTGTCTTTCAAGGAGGATTTCTTGTAAGGCTACAGACAAAGAAAAACCATATCACCAACTTGAAAAGTGTGCTCAAAACAGTGTTGATCAGCTTGTTGTTTCATGTGGGCTCTTGCCATGTGAAGATTGTCCTATAGGAGGTGAAGAATCTGATGTTGGTTTCGAATAACCATGTCAACTTCCTAAACTAGTGAACTGTTGGGGGTGGATGGAAGGAGTATTGGAGGTGCATGACCATAAAATGCTTCATATGGAGTCATTTTAGATGCAGTATTGCAGGAATTATTGTACCACCATTATGCGAGAGGGATCCACTTTTCCCACTGATGTTGTTCTTCAGAGGTGAAACAACGAAGATAAGTTTCCGAATATTTGTTGACGACTGTAGTTAGACCATCTATTGGTGGGTGATAAACTGAACTCATATGCAGTTTGGTGTCAGTGAGGCGAAAATGACTTGTGAAATTTGTGTTGTGGTCTAAGACAATGGAAGAAGGGATTCCATGAAGAAGGAATATCTGGTCCATGAAAATTTGTGCAATTGAAGAGGTGGTATAGGGATGGCTAAGAGCACAAAAATGACTATATTTGGAGAGTCGATCCACCACAACCAATATTATGGTCTTCCCTCCATATTTATGGAGCCCTTGAATGAAATCCATCGAAATATATGTCCAAATCCTTGTAGGGGTGGGAAAAGGTTCAAGCAATCCAGAAAGGAGTGTAGTTTCACCCTTGTGGTGCTGACAAGGAGCACATTCAACAACCATACGTTGAATTTCTCATTGCACCCCCTTCCAAAAAAAATTACGTCGCACTAGCTCATATGTTTTGATGAACCCGGAGTGCCCTGCCGATGGAGAAGCATGGAGTTCATAAAAGACCGCATGTTTAAGGTCTGTTCCCTGGGGAAGCACCAGACGACCCATGTATCTCAGAGAAAAGCCATCCCAAGATGAATACGGTACCATAGAAGGGTTACTGGCCAAATGTGGGATGATTTCAGATAAGGAGGATTCATTGACATCGCCTTGCTGAACAGAGTGTAACCAAGTTGGAATAGGCATAGAAACAACTGAAAGAGAAACATGGGCATCAAATGTGTAGAAAAGAGCATCCACCACAAGATTGTCCTGGGCCTTCTTATAGTCATAATCCCTGAGTTTGCTAACCCATTTATATTGTGTTGGGGATGAGACCCGTTGTTTCAAGAAATATTTCAAACTCTGGTGATAAGTCTTGATGCTAAAAGGTTTCTCTAAGAGGGATGGCCACCACTTCTGTACTATGTGCAAAATAGTCATCATTTCCTTCTCATATGTAGAGGTGGATAAATTCTTTCGAGAAAGAGATTGGTCGGTGAATGCAATGGGATGTTCATCTTGAAAGAGGAAAACCCCAAGTATATTGCTATAAGCATCAATCTCAAGAGTGAACATCTTGGAAAAATCAGGCATTTGAAGGGTGCATCGGAATGAAAGATCCAAGGGAGTAGTTGAGACTGCTGAAGGTTGCATCTGAATGAAATGGAGCTGAGTGATAAAACCATGTGAATTCATCTTAAGGAGATTTTCCATGCGATGGGAACTGATGATGTTGAGAGAACCTCGTTGTAAGCCATTGAATGTGTGTTTGTTCCCATTGACAGAAAATTGCATCCACAGTTCAGCAAAATCCCATAAGAGGGGTCCAAGTGTGCGTAACCATTGAGTTCCCAAAATCACATCACATCCTTCGAGAGGTATGGCAAACATGTTAGAGTGCAAGTTATATTCTCCAATAGAGATATACACATTGCGACACTTTCCTTTGCAAGGTAAGGTGCTCCCATTGGAAACCATGAGTTTAAGGATAGAGCAAGGATGGACAAAACTATAAGCTTGTTTGGAAATATGAGGATCAATGAAGTTATGGGTGCCACCAAAATCAATGAGTATTGTAAGAGGAATTTTCTTGACGAAACCCTTGACCTACATGGTTTGTGCGGTGGTGACTCCGGCTAATGCACGGAGAGATATATCTGGGTGTTCGTCATGAGAATGAGGTTCAATAGGATCCTGAGCAACTTCACAAATTTCAAGTGTAGGCGGAGAAACCACATCCAAGAGATAGAGATTTTGTTCAGTACATTGATGTCCCTGGGTGAATTTCCCATCACAATTATAACAAAGTCCTTTTTCCCTACTTGTCCACATCTTGGCTTCAGACAAATGCTTGATAGGAGTGGGTATAGGAGTTGGAGGGATTGGATGTCTTTGGAAAACCATATTTCTGAATGGAACAAAAGTGGATTTTGGGCGTTGTTGAGCCCTGATCTTGTCCTCTGCCAAGTTAGCCAACCCTGGGATTTCCATCATTGTGTTGGGACAGAACATGTTAACCTCAGATTGGATTGTGTTCTCAAGACCACTGATAAAACAACTCCTATAGAATGCATCAGAAAATACTTCTGTGTGCTTGACTAATTTCTCAAATTTTGTTTGATACTCTCTCACAGTGCCAGTCTAGTGAAGTTTGGTGAGAGCTCCAGTGAATTCATCAAAACCACTAGGGCCAAATCGGTGCAAAAGGAGTTGGAAAAATTCTGTCCATTGGGGCTCTTCATGATCCTTGATGTACCAACATAACCATTGAAGGGCTTCACATTCCAAATGAAATGATGCAACTGAGAATTTGGTGACATCAAAAGTGCTATGCATATTAAAGTATTGTTCTACCTTGTGTATCCATCCACCTGGATCATCACCATTGAAGCGAGCGAAATCAATCTTCAACCCACGAAAGTTGCTAGAAGAAGAGAACTCGGCGTCTACAGAAGACTCAAGCTGTTGTTGGTTACTCATGTTTGAATGATGAAGATGGAGGTCGAGAAATATTTGATCCAGATCTGTGAGTTTGGTCTTGAGTGTGACGAGTTCTTCTTCCGTTTGTCCATTTTCTCCTACGTGGGTGACAATAGCAAGAATTTTTTTATTTTTTTATTTTTTGGGAAATAGGTAGAAAAACAAAAATAGAGAGGGTTTTAGAAAAGAAAAAATTTTGAGTTGGGAAAGATGTGGGTGGGTAATTGGAGTTGACTAGGTTTTTGGGACACTTTCTAAAGGACAAGGAAAAGAAAATGTGAATTTCAGAGGTGGGATGAAAGAATGAGAAAATTTGTTAGAGAGGGACAATGAAGCAGAATTTGGAAATGAACACTGTGGCAAAATTGGAAGGCGATTGAGTGAGAATTGAAGAAGTTATGACAAATGTGGAATTTCGAGCTTCGAGAAGTGGAATTTGGGATAGGGTCCTGAATGAATGAAATATGTAGAATGGAATGACGAGGGTGACTAGGAATTTTCAAGGGAAATGGAGCTAAATCAAGGAAGATATGGTGGTAAAAAAAAAAAAAAATTATACTCGTTTTTTTTTTGAAGAAATGAGTTGTGGCAGTGAAAGAAAGCTATGCTTTATCAACTTGAAATGGAGTAAATGATCTGTGATAATTCTAGAATTCTATGTGTGTTATAGCTGATTTTACCACTCCAAGTGAATCACACTTTGTATGGCCTTCCCCTATCCCGCTGCAGACTCCTAAGACCCCTTGGACCATTTTTTGTCCTTTGATGTTTTCCTGACCATCCCTAAAAACATGTGAAAAATGATACATGCGAATTTTAAACCTATAATCGTGTATATACGTGGGTTTGACCAATAAAACGGCGTACATCGGGATGTGTACAAAATCCAAATCTTTTTGGAGTTTTCCTTGACATGGATCTGACTCACTTGAATCCTGGCCTTCCCTATGCCTTGAGATCGTGCGGATTCGAACTTTCATTACCCCTTTCAAAAGCTATATAAGGAACTCCTTGGTACATTGAAGGCATAAGAGAGAATTGAGAGCAAAGAAACTATAGTCCATTGTTGTCAGAACTTATTCTTGAGTTTGCATCCCTTTGTCCCTTGGAACAATTTTGTGTTCTTCCCAAGCTTGCCTTTTGCTTGTGAGATTGCTATCTAGAGATGGAGGATTGAAGTGGTGGAGGCCCAAGTGGGGGATTCAGTTTCTCCGATTCGCAGATGTTCCGACAAAGATTGTATCTATTGTAATCTCTTATTTATATTAATAGAAATATATTTTCCTGTCCAATAATGTGTGTTTGAATGAATATGTTAGCCATTGGATGATTTCAAATGTTTATACACTGTTGATTATATATGCTAGAATAGATCTAAAGCCATGATATATAGAATGCTTGTATTGTTTACTTGTTGTTGAGGAAGTAATTTGTCAATTCAAGCTGAAGTTGGAAAGCTCAATGGGGATCTACTTCAACCATCCGGAATAAGGTACGAGGTCTGATCCTTTAGTGTTAGACATTTAATTTCTATTGCATATTGGAAAGGATTGATTTCTGGAGTCAAGCTATCTGTTGTGGTACCCCAAGCCATAGGAATTTCTATCCGTAATAGAATTAGCGACTCTGCTAGGGAGTTCCTAGTAGTTGTCCTTTGGGGGTTGTTCTATTGGCATTCAATGAATTTGAATTGCTCTTTCTCTCTTGTTTCTGTGTCGGTTCTGGGGGCATGTTTTCTTGGTAGTGTCTGATTGTTGTGAAGTTTGTCTCAGCCTGCTTGTTTGCCTTGATTTTTATGCACCTTTCTTCCTGTACACGGGTTTCTCTGCGATTTCCACGTATACACACGGGTTTACTGCGAACAGTCGCGTATGCCCTTATTTTTTCATTTTTGTGGAAGTTAAATGGTTGTTGGGTGAATTTTGATGTTTGCTGAGTCTCCTTTGGCACTGCCTAAGTCTGTTTATACCTCTGTTTCTAACCAGAGATGTTTTTTTTAGGCTAAATTTTTTTAAGAAGGTTCTTGTCATGGCATTTTTTATTTTTTGTTTGAGATTAGTGCATTAGATTTCTTTTACCTTAGTGCTTTGCTTGAGTGTTGTTTGAGTGTGCTTATAGAGTCTGGGGGTTGTAGAATCATTCTTTTGCTCTTTGTATCTCATTTTATTTCAAAAAATCCAAAAACACTTGCTTATCATCATGCATTGCATTTTGCAATGTGCATTGTACTTGCACTAGATTTGCTTTGGAGTATCAGTTAAGATTTCACATAGGAAAGGTTGCATTCATCATTTGAAGAAAAAATGTGCATTTCACGTAGTAGCATACCCTGTTTTCATGGACACAATGCAGTTGCATTGATTGTTAGGTGTGCATTTTACTTCATGTTGTGTCATAACACCATTAGCTGCACGACCATATCCCTCTTTTGAGTAATAAAGCCAATTAAAATAAACGCTTAAATTAAAATGAACTACACTCTTTTCTTTTATAGGGTTCACCAACAAGATTAGGTTTTAGGATCTTGGAATAGTCCATTGTGAGTAAATTCTCCAAGATCACTAAACAACAACATGTATGTGTTTGTCCAGGTGAGTGTGTGAAATCCTTGGTATAACCAATGTTTCTCAGGATCCTCCTCTCAAAAGGGAATTAAGCACAAGGCAGTGTGAGCGGTTATTGATTGGGATGACCCCTGGTCATAACCGAGTAGCACCGGAGATATTTCCAGTATTGTATTCGTATCTGGGGGCTCTTTCGAGAGTTTTAGGCTTTGGTACCCTGCCCATACGATCAATCCTGCCTGCGACTGTCCACCTGAGCATTGATTATATTGAGGTGACCTTAGTGGCCTTACCTAGGATATCGAGGGGATACTTTGCAATGGTTATTCTGCGGGTTTCCCGGCCAGGTTGGGGTCGGACAGCACAGTCGCTTTACGCGTTGAAGCTGAGGGCCACAATAATTGGTTACGTACCTCCGCTTGTTGTGTATGGGAGTCTCAAGCCTCTCCTAGGCGAGACATACCTGCTTCATTCGAGAGCTCACTTATCCTTCCTTGATTGCTTGCATTTGGCTTTAGATTTTATTAGTGATTGCTCTGTGCATGATAGCTTGCCTAGGGTTTGCGTAAATACAGAGACTTTTCTATTTTTTGAGTCATTATGGATTCAGGTACGGCTCCTCGCCATTCTCATCGTTTAGCAGGACTTCTGTCTTCTACTTCTCCTCCTCCTTTGGGAGAGAGACCTAGATAGTGCAGGCAGACTACTTTGCACATTGATTCACACACCATGGGAGACCATATGAAAGGTATTCCTGAACCACCTTCTCCCATTCATGTAGACGATGGGGAGTTTACTCCTACTTACAATCCTTCACCTGACTTGGCTGAGTTAGGTCCTGTGATTTCTGAGATAGGAACCTTTCAAGAAAGACCTACTCACTCTAGGGTTGATTCCCCATTGACACGTTACCGGTATGGAATGCCGGAGGATGTCGAAACTCATTTTGAACCCGCCAACACTAGCTATGGTAGTTATGGTATGTCTGGTTTTCCTACACATGATTTGGCATTTCATGTCAAATATAACTTTGAGCCTAACACTATTCCTGGGGGCACTCTCATTCCTTACCATGCGGAGAGGTTTGGGAGCACTAGTCACATTGCACCTTCCAGCCCGGTGGTGGAAGTTACATCACATATTCCTCCTAGGTCTAGGGTTAGTGATCCTATTAGGATACCAGATCCAAGACAAGTGATTATAGGGAATAATATGTACTTGATCACTCAGATCCCTTCGTCCTCTGTCCCTAGTTCCTCAAATGTTCACCCTCCACCTGATTCACATGGTCCTTCGGATCGAAACCTTGCTACGAGTTATGTCTGTACTGCAGTTACTAGACTAGTTGTGTCTCAGCTTCTTGTACCGCTCGTTGTTTCAGAAGCTCATGCTCATACTTCTAGAGGTCATATTCCTACTTTCGGAGTGTATATTCCTACTTCCGGAGCGTATGTTCCTACTTACAGAGTGTCTCATGGGACATATCATGCGATGACTTATGGACCCTATTATGGGATGTAGTATGGACAGGGTTCTTCACCTTATGGAGGCGGGTATCAACAACCTACGTATTCTTAGAACTACGGCTTTGTAGCTCCTAATAGTCAAGGTCCACCACACTATGGTGCTTCCACGCCACCCTATATGGGTCAAACAGGAGGAGGGCACTATGTCCAAGGCCATGGTGGTAATCAGACCTATATGAATTAGGGAGTGGTCCATCGACCTCATCATCCTAGGCTCCCTTTCCTTATGATGCTAAATATTCCTGACTTGTCGAGATTGATGAACGATCCTATAGCTCATGACCCGACTTGGCTGGTTGACCCTACTAAGCTTCCCTCAGACATACCTAAGTTCGAGGGCAAACCGGGAGAGTATCTGAGCGAACACGTCACTACATTTTACCTATGGTGCTCTTCGAATTCCTTACATCAGGACTCAATCCGTTTGAGACTATTTCAATGCACCCTTATAGGGCCTGTCGCGAAATGGTATATAGAGTTGCCTAGGGCAGCATTCACTTTGTTCGATGACCTTGCAATGACTTTTCTTAACCACTTCTAGCTACCAGTGTGCTATGACATTGGTACTGAACTCTTGTCGACATTTCGACAGGATAAAGCCACACATATCTCGAATCATATTCAAGAGTGGCATAGACAGAAGAGGTTAATTAAAGCCTTTATATCGCCGAAATTCCTCCTCGAATGGTTCCTTAAGTTATTATTTCCATATATAGCGAAGGATGTTTCTACATCTGGAGTGCAGAATGAGGAACAAGTTATTTTTAGGGCACAGGAACTGGAATTGATTTATGCTCAATCTGGTTTTTTATATGAGATTATTCCCAACGCTCCGCGTTCTAGTTTCGACCCCAAAGTCAAACCTGGACCACATGCCGATGGCATTGTGGGTTGTGCAAGTGCGAAACCTGTAGATTCGGTTGTAAAACAAGTTAGCCAATTGTCAATCAACTAATCTGCTTCAGGACAAGCTATGGCTTCATCTCAACCCACCCAAACAGTGAGTGTACTTTCTGTGCAATCATCATACCAAAAGGGTAACCAGCAGCCCGAACGGAATAGAAACAAGGGTAAGAATAATCATAAGGGTGGGAATAAGAATGAGAATGCTAATAGTAATGAAAAGAACGGCTGTAACACTGGGGGGGACAAGCAAGCTAAACATGATGTTAAGTTCCCTTGCAGGTTGTGTAAGGATGATCACCTCACTTACTTGTGCCCTCGTATTGATGAAGCTTCGAGGTTCTTGGCACAGGGCCCAGCTATGCTAACTAACCCTTTACCACACAATCAAAATATGAACTCAAAGTCCCATTACCAGTCTGGTGCTGATCAATATCTGTCAGAGGGTAGTGGTCATGGTTGCATTAACATGGTCTGTGCTGCCAAAGTTATGACCCATGCGAAAGATTATGGTTCATCACAACCCAGCCCAGGAAAAGAACTTTATCCACCAGGGTCTCCTTTGCATATTGAGAAACCTATGGATAATCCTGAAGTTGCACCTTGCATTCCTAAGGGATTCCTTAAGCGTTCAGGGCACAATCCTAATGCCCGAGCCGCCCAGAACTATTCAGTTGTCGAGGATTTGGGCCACACTCCTTGTGTGATGTCTACATTGGAAGTGCTTCAGAGTTGTCCTTCGCAAAGGAAGGCATTAATTTTTGCCCTTGGTGTGAACAATTATGATTCTTCCTCCGTGATTAAATTTAAAACTGCAGGACTTCAGCCTCGCTTGCCTTACTATGTGTCTCTTTTGATTCACGTAGAATGTCTTAATATGATCGTCAAGCGCACTGTGATTGACGAAGGCGCTGCCACTTCTTTGATATCTTTATCGTGTTGGAAGGGTTTAGGTTCCCCTGAGCTGTCTAAATCAACGACCATGTTAACTGCGTTCGATGGGAGATCGTTTAGGCCGCACGGCATCCTTCCTTCCCTTAAAGTCCATTTGGGAGGGAAGACCATTGCAATAGAGGTCAAGGTGGTTGATGCGCCCCTTGACTACAATTTCTTGATGGGTAGGAATTGGATGTATAGTATGCAAGTTGTTGCTTCTTCCCTATTTCACGTTGTATGCTTTCCACATAATCGGAAGATAGTTACGACTGATCAAACGAAATTCAAGAATCCATCTGTTACCGCATCTTTAGGATCTTCGATCCTGATCGTTTAGCGCTCTCAACCGGCAACTGGGAGTGTGGGTGTAGGCATATATCCATCCCTCATGGGAAGCTTTAGTTGTCCTACACTGATTCTTATGATAGGTTCTAGTTTTGGTGAGGCTTCAACATCTATGAGATCGGTGTCTTTTGACACGAGTCATATGGAAGATCCTTGGATTCTTCCTACATCAAGTAGTCTGAGTGAGCCCATCATGACAGATGTGCCGCTGCCTACAACTATGATAGCTTATCAAGCTAATCTCGAGTGTGTTGCAGAGCCTAGTCCTTCCTCTTCGTGGATGGAGAAGGAAGACCCTTATGTGCTGCCATCATGGGCAATACAGTCTTCTCACATGCACGACTGCCTTGATATAGTTTTCCCTTCAGATGAAGCAATTATTGAGGCTATGTTGGGAGTTGAGCCACCATAGATCTTACTTTCTTCCTTAGCTTGACTGCTTGGAGCGTGAGGACTTTAGGGAAGTTCTTAGTGAGAGAGTTGGTAGTCCTATGGTTCTGTTAAGCTCTCTTGGTCAGATGGCTGACGAAAACATGGTGAACATATCTTCAACGATTCCTATCAACATCTCTCGTGATCCTGGCAGGATAGAGAATTTCTTTATTGGGGCGGAATGTTCCCATGCTGAGATTCTAGAATACACCGAGCTATTTAAATAATTCTGTGATATCTTTTCTTGGTCTTACGACGAAATGCCAGGTATCGACCCTCATATTATCGAGCACAAGATTAAGAATTACCCCAACGCTAATCCTGTTCGACAATGGTTGCGTGCGGTGAATCCGAGGAAAGCACCCGCGATTAAGGCAGAGATAGAAAAGCTCTTAAAAGCCAGTTTTATCTATCTCGTTCCCTTGACGGAGTGGGTTTCAAACCTCGTTCCGGTGGATGAGAAGTAAGGAACGATCCGCATATGTAATGATTTCCACGATTTGAATCGTGCCTCTTCTAAGGACAATTTCCCCACACCATTTATTGATTAGATTTTGGATGAGTGTGCAGGGAGCGAGGTTTTTTCCTTTATGGATGGCTTTTTTGGGTATAATCAGATACAAATTAAACCTAAGGACCAACATAAGACTGCATTTATATGTCCTTGGGGAACTTTTGCATATCGAAAAATGCCTTTCAGCCTTAAAAATTCTAGAGCTACATTTCAGTGGGAAATGACCTTGATCTTCCATGATCTCAAGTCAATTATTGAAGTATTTTTGGATGACCATGCTGCTCATTCTCGAATGAGAATGCGTCATCCCTATCACTTGAGATTGGTATTCAAAAGATGCCAGCACTATTTGGTTAGATTAAATCCTCATAAGTGCATATTTTGTGTGAAGTCAGGTCATTTGTTAGGATTCATCGTTCTAAAGAGGGCATAAGAGTTGACCCTTTGAAGGTTGAGGCAATACTTCAGCTGTCTCCCCCGAAGAATATTCATCATCTTCAGTGTTTGCAAGGCATGGAAAACTTCTTATGAAGATTTGTTGTCAACTTTGCCAATTTGACTAGAGGCTTCATGTGTCTCTTGAAGAAGGACACCCCCTTTTGTTGGGATGAGCAAGCCCAGGAATCCTTTGATGCACTCAAGCAAGCCCTAGCATCAGCCTCGGTGATTAGTCCCCGGGACTATAGCCGTGATTTTCTATTATATGTGGCCACATACTTAGAGATGATTGGTATGGTTTTGGTTCAAGAGGATGAGGAGCTCCAAGAGCATGTCATATACTATCTAAGCTGGAACCTTATTGACATAGAGATTCATTATTCTCATGTCGAGAAGCTTGCTTTAGCTACCGTACATGCGGTTTAGTGGTTGAGACATTATATTCTCCTTCGCCAGACCTTGGTTGTAGCCCATGTAAATCCATTTCAATTCGTCCTCACTTGAAGGATGATTGGGGGAAAATATAATAAATGGATTGTCATTCTGCAAGAATTTGATCTCGAATTTGTTTCGGCAAAATTGAAGAAGTATTTAATTTTTGCAGAGCTTATATCGGATTTCCTGAGCGAGGCCCAGGAGTTGGTTTGTGAAGATACGTTTGTCGATGAACACATATTCTTAATCTCAACTTTAGACCCATGGTATGGGGATATCATAATATATTTACAAACATTGAAGACCCCTACTCACCTCTCCCGAGATGAACGAGGACGATTATGTCACGTGTTTAAGAACTACCTCATAGTGGATAATACTTTGTACCACCGTGGGGTAGATTCCATTTTATGAAATTGTTTAACTCATGAAGAGGCAGAGGTAGTGCTGAATGATTACCACGGAAGGGCGTGTGGTGGTCATTTATCTGGGCTTTCTACAGCTCAAAATATTTTAAGAGCGGGTTATTTCTGGCCGTCGATCTTTAAGGATTGTGTAGATGCGGTCAATAGGTGCCACCCTTGCCAGGTGTTTGCACGTAATATGCACTTGAAACCTGCCCCATTACATCCCATTATCACCACTGGTCCCTTCACTAAGTGGGGGCTTGATTTTATGGATTGCAACCTAGCTTCGGCTGGGGGGCACCATCATATTATAGTGGCTATTGATTACTTCACAAAATGGGCTGAGGCTATGCCTACAGTTAAATCCAACAGTGACACAGGCACCCACTTTGTATTCAACCAAATTATTACTCAGTTCAGAATTTCAAAAGAGCTTGTCACTGACCATGGCTCGCACTTTCAGAATCCTATGATGGAAGAGTTGGCATCAAAGTTAGGATACAAGCAAGAGCATTCCTCCTCTTACTACCCTCATGGGAATGGATAGGTAGAAGCAGTGAATAAATCACTCAAATCCATTCTCAAATGAACCATCGCACAAAGCAAGAATAATTGGCACATTATGTTATATCCTGCTTTGTGGGCATATAGAACCGCTGTTAAGACTGCCACAGGTTTTTCTCCACATCAACTTGTACATGGAGTGGAGTCGATATTGCGAGTTGAATGTGAGATTCCTTCTTTAAAACAAGCTTTAGAACTCTTACCAGACACTTCACCATTATAGGAGCGTCTAGTTCACCTTGAGCAACTTGATGGGCAGCGTTGGGATGCCTTGGTGGCTCTAGAAGTCAATAAACGTCACGTAAAGGTCCAATACGATAAGTCTATCTGTCCAAGGAGGTTTAGTGAGGGAGACTTGGTCCTTTTGTGGGATCAACCAAAAGAACCCTTGGGCATAGGAAAATTTAATCCTATGTGGCATGGTCCTTACGTGGTCAAACGTGTCTTAGAGAAGGGAGCTTATGAGTTAGTGGATTACGAAGGAACAGCCTTGGCAAAGTCTAGGAATGGGCTCTATCTCAAGAAGTACTATGCATGATTTTTACCCAAGGCTGGTTATTGTATATTATTGTACGGTTTTGCATAGTTAGGTCTTTTTCTTATCGTGATCGGGTTTGTGATTAGTTTCCATTTCTTTTGGCAGATGTCAATGGAATCTTCCACCTGCATAGGATTCATAGATGGTGTGAGCTGTCACACTCAACACTCAGCCTCTGCTGCTTGGGTGATTTATACTCCTATGGGTCAGGTACTGTCTTCAGGAGGTGTATGTCTACGGCCATCTTCCAACAATGTTGTTGAATATAGTGTCGTTATTGAGCTTCTACGGGATGCCATTTCACATGGCATTCTCTCTCTTGAGGTACATCTTGATTCAGAGTTAGTAGTGTCACAACTTAATGGTTTGTACCATATTAGAGATCCGACGTTATTAAGAAGATTCTTACGTGTGAGATTATTAGAATGGCAATTTGACAATATAGCATACATACATATTCCAAGAATTAATAATCAAGTTGCTGAATCATATGCTAACTACATGTTAGATTGGCATTTGTTTCATTCACAATAAATTCATCACAAACACAATTTTTACACATGTAAATAAATAAACCGATCACCATAAAACATTTTATATACATCCAAAATGTGATAATACATAGTGTCATGATACAAAATTGGGGCTCTCGAGCCACCAACATATAATACACGGTATTACAAAATGTATACACTCCCAAGTATCTAATCCTGTGGAGGAGGAGGAGGGTTGTGATCATGGAAGGTCACTACGGCTCTAGCTAGCCGTTGGAATAATCACACCCATGCTCATGGTACACCTACCACCTGGCGCTGCATAGGCTTAGGCAAGTCCTCGACTTGCGCCATGGGAACCCTATGTGTCAGTCTCACAAAATTGGTATGAATGCTTTGGAGCATCTGCTCCGCATCCACACCCATGATATCATCTCCTCTTCCCCTCCATCTATGATGAGGGAAGCCTTCTGGCTGCCGTGGTCCCACATCTGCACACAAATGGTAGATGTCACTATGTATTGTCATGGAAAAATATGTCTTTTTGATTCCATATAATCAGAAAATACAAAAAAATTAAATAACTCAAAAAATTTTAAAAAGAGAGGGTCGAGATTCGTTATCTATATCCCCATATGCCGATCCTGGTGGTAGCGGCATGTCCAGGTCCCCTCAAAAATCTATCCTTGCATAGGGGTAGTCATCGATGGCAACTATCTATCATCAGCACCATGGAAAGAACTCAGCTAGATATGGGTTGGCCACCCTACCACCCCCCAATTTGTGCATCGCATCTTCCCAACATCGTTGGGCTAGATCTCGAACCCCGTGAAGAGGAACGTCCACTCTGGGACTCAATCCTGGAACACGCTTGAAGAAAAACGTGCTCAAAATACTATTGAACCTGAAGTTCCGCACTCTACCTACCTTACACTCACTGAGCTGATGTTTCATGTTGCTCGGTAGTGTAGTGCTCCAATCATAAATCGTGGGTCTCATACACTCCACTGCATAGAACATCAGAGGCCGCGAGGCTTGGTGGAGTGACACCAAGCCTACTAGCCTGCCTAATGGCAATAGTATGGCCTTTAGGCCCAGCACCTATATAGCATTGGTAAGGACCTAAATCCCCACCTTCTCTATGTCTGGATAGCAGTACACCACAATGTACTCGTCGATAGTCAGGCCACCTCCTGGCCCACCACGAGAATGAAGGTTCACCACTTCCCCTCATCTAGAAAGCCCAGTAATGAAGTATATGTCATCCACCTCTATGGTGAGGGACATCCCATCTATATGGAAGGACTCCAATTCTAGATCCCAATAATCCACCAGCATCTGTAATAGTCTTGGTTTGGCCCTCAAGCCACCAAGACACCAAAACTTATAGAGTCCACATGCACGTAGAGCTTGTTGAGCCATTAGATCGGCCCTTACTACTTCCTCTACCTCACCATGTTCATGCTCTCTCCACTCTAGGACCATCCTGCACAAGAAATTGCAAATTTTCCCATTAGATTATTGAAAAAACCTTATGCGCGGCCTCATATGTGAATGTTTTCAAAACAGCCACGTATGTACGCAGCTTTGGGGGCATTTTCTGCGTATATCCAACCCTGTACACGCAAAAACCCTTGATTTCTGCATGGGCCACAGCGCCCTTTTTAGTTTGTCCTAGAAAGCTTAATTGACCATGGAATTTGATAAAAATTGCATTGAAATGGAAGAGAAGAGCATGGGTAAATAGTTAGAAGAAACAGTAGTGGATTCCGCCAGCTAGATCTCCTAGAATTCGCTGTGGAAAATATATGACTTGATTCCACTATATGTCAGATATTTCTAGCCACTATGGAGATCTTGATCTGTTATATATCTTCAGCCATTATGGAGATCATGGTCCTTTGTATATCTTCATCATGGAGATTCTGATCTATGTATATTGTACGTGGCGATGACCACTTATGTGATATCTTGTATCATGCCTATTCATGGCGATTGTACTCTTATGTATCCAGGACTGCTATATGCATTTGCAGTTATGTGCAGAGTTCTATTATTGTACTATGCTAATTGGGTGGTTGGTCTTCCATTTGGGATCCTTCATCACTCCACTTTTGGGATGGACTTATAATGTATTTCGGCCATCGTATGACCCCTCTGACCTCACACATTAGGGGGCATCTGTTATAGCTGATTTCACCACTCCAGGTGAATCACACTTTGTATGGCCTTCCCCTGTCCCACTCCAGACTCCTAAGACCCCTTGGACCATTTTTTGTCCTTTGATGTTTTCCTAACCATCCCTAAAAACATGTGAAAAATGATACACATGACTTTTAAACCTATAATCGCGTATATACATGGGTTTGACCACTAAAACCACGCACATCGAGATGTGTACAAAATCCAAATCCTTTTGGAGTTTTCCTTGACATGGATCCGACTCACTTGAATCTTGGCCTTCCCTATGCCTTGAGATTGCGTGGATTCGACCTTTCATTACCCCTTTGAAAAGCTATATAAGGAACTCCTTGGTACGTTGAAGGCATAAGAGAGAATTGAGAGCAAAGAAACTATAGTCCATTGTTGCTAGAACTTATGCTTGAGTCTACATCCCTTTGTCCCTTGGAACACTTTTGTGTTCTTCCCAAGCTTGCCTTTTGCTTGTGAGCTTGCTATCTAGAGATGGAGGATTGAAGTGGTGGAGGCCCAAGTGGGGGATTCAGTTTCTCTGATTCGTAGACGTGTCGACAGAGGTTGTATCTATTGTAATCTCTGATTTATATTAATAGAAATATCTTTTCCTGTCCAATAATGTGTGTTTGAATGAATATGTTATCCATTGGATGATTTCAAATGTTTATACACTGTTGATTATATATGCTAGAATAGATCTAACACCATGATATATAGAATGCTTGTATTGTTTACTTGTTGTTGAGGAAGTAATTTGTCAATTCAAGCTAAAGTTGGAAAGCTCAACGGGGATCTACTTCAACCATCCGGAATAAGGTACGAGGTCTGATCCTGTAGTGTTAGACATTTAATTTCTATTGCATATTGGAAAGGATTGATTTTTGGAGTCAAGCTGTCTGTTGTGGTACCCCAAGCCATAGGAATTTCTCTCCGTAATAGTGTGTTATCAATTGTAAATAGATATGGACCCCAGGTATATTCGGCTTCCTAATGGTTCAAAGGTAGTCACTCAGCCACAAAGGCTATCTCAAGCTTGAGTATTAGGGTAGTACCCCTCACTTCACAGCGCAAGTAAAATTGCTAATCGTTCGGCCAAAAATGATTCCCATCCATGAGGAGTTTTCCTCATGGATGGGAATCTAGTCAATCTAGTGGGGGTCGTTGCCCTTTTCACTTGGCAAGTCCTCGCAATGGCTAGCTACTTCGAGGTTCCTATGGTACTCCTCACAACGAGTTTTAGCCCTAGCCCAAGTACTTCCCACAGTTAAGCAGATAGGGTTTATTCCCTTATTAGTACCGCTGCAATAATAACAGTGCTAGAAAAAACGTGGCAGAAATTCCACCCAATGCCCAAAAAAACTTCGTAATTAGAGTTAGGGTTTTGAGAAAAATCATCATAACATGATCTACATTACTCATAATCGCTATTATAACCTATTTCTGGAACTAGAATAGCCACTCTGCTTCTACCCACGCAATTGGAATAGAAATCTAGGTACCCTGTCAAAATATTTTCGATTTGCAATTTTTGTGGCCATCACCAAAATTCTGAAAAATTGCTGATTTTAAATCCATGATATCTCCAATGCTGACACTCCATACAAGATGGTTTTTTTTTAACTGCGTGTTTTTTCAAGAGGAATTCAGATATGCAACCCATTGCTTCTGTTTATGTGCATAAATTTTCAGAAATTGATCTGAAAGTCACCACCCAATTTTGCCCTCTCTTTTTTTTTAGAAAAAACAATTTCTCACTTGTTCCAAGGAAATTGATCTAATTCCGGATATGGAAAACCTCCTGCAATAAACAATCAAAATGTATGATATAGAAAAAATATTGGAGCACAAAAGAGATTTTATTGATCACGGTCACTTCGAGGGGGCAACCTCCTTTGAGCAAGTCAATACAAAATAACTCTTCGATGATTTCATTGGCCTCGACACTTAGTTATATACTAATTCTAGTCTAAACAACTATTACTCCCCATGAATGTGGAATGATACAACTTACTAACTGGACGAATTAACATAAACTATTAATCCCCATGAATGTGGGATAATACAATATACTAACGGGACGACTTACAAAGCATATGCGTCCAATAAAATATACTAGCAAAATAAAGAGGAGGGTTGACACAAGTTCTTAACAATCATCTTCACATACATATGTTCCTTATGATTTGGAGCAGTTATGGGTTTACAGATAGAGTCATCAGCAGATAAGTCCTTTTGATGAGTATGACGATATGCCTCATCATACAAATGTTTACATCAGTCCTATCCAATCTTGGATAGAAGAAGTTGTTAGGATTTATAATTCTCCCTTGTCCAAACGGGTCTATAAGATTATATTTGTATAACTTAGGAGTCATTTAATTATTATTGGGTCCACTAGTACCATTGGGTCCACTTGGCCTAATGGGGCCACATGTACCAGTCACTAGAGTGTGGGGAACACGTATTGAGGCTAAGTACAACTAATTTTATATTCATGCATTAATTTATGCTCCTCCTAGACTAATCCCTACAATTTAGTAGCCACTGGAAGTGTCGGCACCAACCTTCTTCAGTTATTGAAAGTTGGTGACTAGTCAAGCTTAGTTATGCTTCAGTTACATCCACTTAGATGTCCTCCAATTTAGTTAGCACCATTCTTGCATGGATGCATGTGGATAGGAGCCTATTCTCACCTACTTCTCACCTACCACCTCAGTTAGACTAGTTTAACTGATTATTACTCATTGAGAGTCCGAATTAGACAACTGGAGCTTAAGATAGTTTGCTCCTATAGTGATTTAGACACTTCTAGTTATCCATGTAGTCAAGTTGAGTTGGTGGATTAAAATCCTATCCACATGATTCGAATTCCATTATTTGTAACACTATTGTATAATGCTCGGATTAATGAAGTTTATATTGTAATTATACTGAGAAATACTTGTATGTTTCTTGTGAGATTTGTTTTGTTCAGTGTGTATTATTCATTCCTTTACATTGCATAATAATTCAATCTAACTACACTCATTTCTTGAAGATATAATGGCATAATAATTCTAATATGGCATCAAAGCCTCCTTGTGAAAGCTTCAAGTTTGTCTACTCTCCATTGTACACCAAAAGTAGTCGGGTTTCCCCAGAAGTCCCACAAAGAGTGCCTTGCTTCCTATGAATTCATTTAGAGTGGCGATGCAGGCATGACAAACCCTAAGAAAGTGTACATCTTGAGAGGGAAGGCTTGATTCTGACATAGTGTGAATTGGTTTTGTTTTTGTAGTTTTTTCTTACAGGTGCTATGTAGCTTGATTGAAAAAATTGACCGATCGGAAGGAGAATTGATGGAGAATCAATTTTTCTTACCACGGATCCTGACACCCTTTAGCTATGTTGATTGAAGAGCAGGTATGCAGGTCTCTATTGTAGGAGCTAGTCGGTGAGCCGACTAGCTGAATCACCGACCAATTAGAGATTAGGTCGACCGCATGAGGTCGTGTTGGTTGACTGAACTGACAAGTAGTTATTTGTAATTGTTTGTAATAATATATATTAGGCTGTTGAGACAGATGAGAACTTGGTTCAGTTTTTGTATATGTATGGACCCTCATGTGATAATATAATCTGTTACTTCATTATATATATTCTTGTCTCTTGTATTTATTGTGTTATGTATGTTTTTATGTGTATTATTGGAAACCCTACATGATCTATGAGATTACAACATTGGTTTCGTTGCCGGTGGTACATGTATGGATGTAATGACCATAAGCAGATGATATCATAACTGGAGATCAAGAACTGTTGGGAGCGTAAGATAACAAATTATTTGTAGAACTACGCAAGGAGAAATATATTAACCATTTCTCAGGTGAAGGAGAAATTCTTCACTGAAACACATGAGAAGTTTGTAGAGTCGATACCCCAGCTTTTGAAAAAAAATCTGGATGAAAAAGCTGGAGGCAACTAAATATCAAGAGCTATTGGAGAAACTAATTCGAGGGGGACAAACAAACTTGTTGGAGTGGTTTGAAAAGATCACAAATGAATTCTACGAAGAACAAGCTATGGAGGAATGAGTTTCAGTCGAAATCATTGAGAAAAGGTTTTATACAGACCTCATCGAGCAGTTTCTTTGCTCTTTGCTGACCCTTTTGTTCAAATTCCTAATAGAGAAGGGAGTGGGTCATATTGTATAACCTCGTCCATTACTACACAAACGACCATCAAACTCCAACTAGGCAGAGAAACAAAAGAAGTGGGAAAAATTCATTGCCGAAAGGTAGTGGGAATATTTTATGAGCAAGTAAATAGAACTATCTGAGCTTTCTAAAGCATCGGGTAGGATATGGGGGGGTAGCTGGTCACGCGTAGGGGTAAAGTAAAAAGGATTCTAGTCGACTAAAATTACCATCACTAGTGATGAAAATTCGGTCTAAGAAGGAAATCGAACGAAGGATGACACATAAAGGTACGTCAAATCTGTAGAGAATAGAAAGAGAGAAGAGGCTGAAAAAAAGGGAAGAAAGAAGAGAGCACGTTATAACGATGCAAAGAGGAATTACTACTAGGGTGACAGACCAAGAGAGAAATCCGCTAGATTCGGGTCATGACCGACATGAAGAAGGTGTCAATGAAGAAGCATCACCCATGGAAGAACGCTTGTGGATAGAGCAGGAAGAAGCTCTCGAATTAAAAATTCCCTAGGAGATAAGACCTTCATCTCCAATAGATTTGAGTACCCAAATTCAAGCTATCATTGAAGAAGACCTGCGACTAAGAGCTGGTGAGTTCGGTATATGGATTCGACTAGACGACGAGGTAAATGACGATAATCATCTAGTAATCCGTCGACCAGAGGAAGGAAATTGGGTAACACTTCAGGCATATCCTTCCAACCGAAGTATCCACTTGTTCTACCCGATACATGAAGGAGAACCCCCCCTTCCCAAACAAATCTTTGCAAAACTCAGAACAGTTGGACCTGCAAACAAATCAGTGCAGTTGGACATCGACAGAAGAAGTCGACCCGATCCGACTGCTTGTCGGAGAAGAAACAAAAAATAAAACAAAATTTTCATCGATGACAGCTATGAACAGCGATATAAACAAAACATCCCACTACCCACACCACCTCTCCCACCTCTGCCACCTCCCGAAGGAGAGATAGACACCGACACCGACATGGTTCCTGATCAGCACATATCCCTATCTACGAGGGTGACGAAGACCTATTCGACATTGGTTCCTCTGTGAATCAATATGGGAGGCAAACCAACTTACGGTTGAAGAACAACAGATGGCACAATTCACTGGTGCTTTACAGAAAAAGCACTAACATGGTATATGACCTATATCGAGAGAACTCCCCAAGCATCCAAAGCAGACATTAAAGCTCAATTCTTGTCTTTCTTTAAAACTCCATATGCAAAACATTTGGCAGCCAAAAAGCTAAAGACAACATCCCTGAAATCAGCAGAGTCTGTATGAGAATATGATAAGAGATGGAAAGACCTCCTTATCCAACTAGATTATGTAATTGACGAATAATTATTGATTCATCGGTTCCTTGCAGGTCTATCATAGAAAATCCGTCGACATGATAAGCTTGAAAACGTTCAAAACATATGAAGACGCACTTACCAAATGACTACAAGTAGAAATAGATGAAGATTTCCCAGCATACTCCATTGATACTAGACTGGAAGAATAGCTAGAGATCATGCAGAAATCTTTGAAGGAACTAAACTTCAAAAATCAGGATCTCTAGTGCACAAAATTCTCAACGACCGGACACACCAAAGATAACTGTCGAAATGAAACAAGTCGGTAAGACATTCACTTCATCCAAATGAAATGCTTCTACAACATTTGCCAAGAACATGGAGACCATTCAACGAAATATTTCCCGTATAACATGAAGAATGACAAAGCATCGTGGTGTGCAATCTGCGAGGTAAAAATCCACGCAACAGCCGACTGCCACCTAAATTTAAAAAATCATCACAATTACCAAGCAGTCTACCAAACAAATGTAGTCGCCCAGAATAATGATAACACCCAAAGAAGCAATGATCAAAATGAATCAAATAATCAAAGATATGAAGGCCGTCGATATGAGCACTAGTTCGATAATCATCATGGAGGATATGGAGGTCAAGGGCGATTTTTTGAAATCACGACAATCGACCACGATGACCCATCCAGTGCTTTACATGCTACAAACAAGGTCACTGCTATGCAGACTATCCATACAAGGATAGAACTGATCTAAATTTTTGTACTAGCTGTGTCGTGGGTGATCACTCATTAGAGGATTTCCCCCACCATGCTCGACAAAATCAATAAAAAGAAAAACGTTAATGTCTTGTCATGTGTTCAAAAACAAGATGTAATCAATACAAAAAACCTGCACATAGTAACCCGACAAGGGACAAAAACTGGAAACGATAATCCACATATAAGAAAAATCAAAGAAAAGAATGATTATCCTAACCCGAATAAACAAAAACGATTATATAACGACGCAACAAATATGTTTAAATAATTTGCTAGGCAGGAAAAACTCAATGACAGTCAACAAAACATAGCTAAAGAATTAATATGTTTAGTACATTATGATAAATCAGTATCTCAATTCATTAACTTATTATATAATACGAAGCACGATAATAATACAGAAAAACAAACCAAAAACATATGCAATCTGAACCAAAAAGACAAAAACGATGCTGACCCACTTGTTGATCTAGAAATCAAAGGATACCACATTCGACAGGTTGTACTCAACTTCGGTTTACAAGTCAATATTATAACTCGTAATACTTGGAAGCAGTTGGGTAGACCTTAACTATATGAATCAGGCATATGCCTCAAGCTAGCTGACCAAGGACTAATTGAACCCATTGGGGTCTGGCGAGATGTTGATACGACAATAAAAGGAATATCAACTAAAGTCGACTTTGAAATTATCGACCCTAAAAAAGGATCCAGCTCCTTTCCAGCCTTAGTATGTTGATCATGGGGAAAAAAAATGAAAGCATCAATATCTATAGACAAAGAAAGGATAAAATTAAAATGGAATGGACAGAAAGTCATAGTACCTATTCATCCTTCCCAAGGAGAACCTTGGATAGAACCCATTGATGAAGAAGTCGACATCCGACAACTATACCAAATTCAAAATAACGTATACTACACTGAACCTAACATCTATGGTGAGCCTCATTTAGGAAACCAAGACTTGATAGGATATAACTCAAATGCACAATTATACGATTGGGAAATTGAAAACTATGAGACCCAAGCAAGAGATTGTTGGACCATTCAGGTTATACGGAAGAAACCAGTTCATCAATGTTTATTAGTTTCCATCATTCCAAAAATATTCGAAAAGAAAAGTAGGGAATATCCTACCCTAACCCCAAATAATATAAGTACCAGACAAAACCCAAGATATAAAGAAAGAGACTCCCCAGTCCTGCATATAGAACAAGTCTCCAAAAACCTAGGTGAACATGGCCGACTAAAAATCCTGGTAGAAACCTTTACAGGTCAAGCTACTTGATGGTGGAGTATCCATCAATCGAGACTACAGACTTGGACAAGAGCTTCGACTTACTTCATTGAAATATTTGGAGGAAGGAAGCTAAAAAAATAGGCACAAATTCCTATCTTCATCCAGGGGAAAGACCCAGATGAGCACATAAGAATATGCAAGAGATAATGGAAAAGACTTGGTTATAAAGATGAACATACATGGCCACACCTATTTCCCTTGACACTAGCCGACTTACCAAATAAATGGTATAAAATGGAAGAGGCATGAGGTGAAACATTCCAATGGAATGATCTCAGACAGAACTTCATTAAGGACTTTATACCACAAAAAAACGTAGCAGAATATGAAGCCTTGCTGCTAGGAGCTTGTGGATCTCTTTTTCAATCACTGGTAATAGGAGAGGGCTGATGGGTCTTAACTTCTGTTTGAAAGGAATGGTGCCCTTCTCCAAAGGAATTATGTGCTGGATGATATTGGTGTCATAAGTTTTTAGGTCACTATACTCCTAGGAAAAAACATCAGCAAACTCTTTTATCAAGATGCAAAATTTAGAATTCTGAAGAACATTCAACCCTGTGGAAAGATTTATCAGTTTAGGGTGGATTTGGATACCTATGTTTTTCTCTTAGATAGTAGGGTCTCGCTCCTTTTTGGCAGGCTTGAGGGGGATGTCATTGTGATCAAACAGTTCTTCCAATGGTACTAGACCTCAGGGTATGTAGTTGCTGGGAAATTGGACAATATTCTACTCAGTCACTTTATCTTTTAACTTGAGCTGTTTGGATTCCTCCATGTTAAGATTTTCCTGGTCTGTGTGTATGTCAGATAATTCATCTACTAACTGAAGGAATTTACTAATCTCCGATTCTCCTCATCATTCTCAAACACCCTCCAAAAATTTACATTGTCTGGCAGAGAGGGTCTGTACTTGACCTAAACATCATAGCTGAGCTTAGGGGGTAAAGGTGGAACAAACAGACTTGCAGAGACGGTTAGGGAATCATCTAGGTAATTCAAATCCCTAGGAATATATGATAGTTCAAAAAACATAAAGGAGTCTATGAGTTTCCATACCTCGTCCCTGTAGGCCTTCAATCTGATATTTTTTGTCTGAAAAGTGTTGTTGACCTGTTGTATGATGAGTTCTGCATCTCCAAAAATATTCATGCACATGATCCCCATTTCCTTGGAAGCTTTAACTCCTCACAGTAAGGCTTCATATTCTGCTACATTGTTAGTGGTTTTAAAGTCAAGCTTTATACCACAAAATAAAAAACTAGTTGAAACTGCAAAACAAATAAAAGCATTCATACAACCAACCAGAAACAATAATCTGATACTAGACCAGGATCGACCGACACTACCATGCAACAATATACAATCCAATATAATACCACAATCAACAAGACTGCAAATGGAAAACAAAAATACAGAAGGAAAAAACTTTCGATGGAAACCATATCACTCAGAAACAACAAAACCAATTCAAACAATACTTAAAGTCGACACCGGCCGAATGACCACAACAGACTTCCCTACCACATTCTCATAGTTCAAAGAAGGGAGTCGACCGATCAACGAAACCAAAGCACCAGAGTGGTTAGATTCCAAAGTTAAAACTAAAGAGTTCTACATATCAAATGATGAATGACCGAAAATGGAAAAAATTAGCGATTACTAGAGCGAAGAGCAAATGACCGAAATAGTGCACCTGTTGAAATAATTTCAGGATTTCTTTGCTAGAGATTATAAAGATCTCAAAGGGCTAGTCTATGAAATGGACGAGATGAATATTGACATCAATCCCAAAGCCATACCAGTAAAGAAGAGGCCATACAAATTAACTCATAAATACAAAGAGATAGTCAAGAAAGAGATCGATAATATGCTTGCAGCAGGTATTATCTATCCTATCGATCAGACAGAGTGGGAAAGCCCAATGGTCATACAACCAAAGAAACATGACTCGAGCAAATCAAGGATCTGTGTAAACTTCAAAGAACTAAACAAAGTCACTCTAACAGACCCATTCCCAACACCACATGCAGTTGAAATCTTAAATGAAGTTGCGGGACATGAATGCTACTTGTTCAAAGACGGATTCTCAGGGTATAACCAAGTACCAATAGCCAAATAAAACCAAAAAAATACTACATTCATACATGAATTCAGTTCATTTTCCTACAAGGTTAAGCCTTTTGGTCTTAAAAACGCATTGGCAATATTTTCAATAATTGTTGTCAAAACATTTCAAGAATATATCTACAAAACAATGGTAGTATATTTGGATGACTAAACGGTCTATTCCATGTTGAAATATCACTACAAATGGCTAAGGCTCATGTTAGAACTATGCCGACAAATCCAAATATCTCTTAACATAAGGAAATGCATATTCCTAACACCTATAGGAATACTACTAGGGAACATTGTATGCAAAAAATGTATCAAGGTCGAATTCGCAAAGATAAAGATTATCCTCAACCTGAAACCACCAGTGAATACAAAATAGGTAAGGGTACTACTCAGACACATGGTATATTATGGGAAATTTATTCAATACTATTCATATATGACCTATCTGCTGGAAGAACTATTAAAAGAAGATCAGAAGTTCGACTGGACTGATGAATGTAATGTATCATTCGATAAACTAAAAAGAATACTAGTGGAGGCCCCTATCATCAGATTCCCAAAATGGTCGATCAAATTTCATGTACACATTGATGCATCAGGCCTAGAAATAGGCATGATTTTAACACAACCAGGGGATGATGGAATGGACTATCCCATAGTATATAGTAGCAAAAAGCTAAACAAAGAAAAAATGAACTATTCGACAACAAAGAGGGAAGCATTAGGAATGGTCTTTGCACTGCAAAAGTACCAACATTGCCTACTAGCCAACCCTTTCATATTCTATACTGACCATCAAGCCTTGAAATACCTCGTAAACAAACCTTTGCACCACGAAAGGATCTGTCGTTGGCTTCTATTATTCCAAGAATTTGAATTCAAAGTCATCATTAGACTAGGGAAACTAAATGTCGGACCTGACCACTTGTCGAGAATCGACACGGGAGAGAAGCCGACAGGAATCAAAGATGACCTACTGGATGCACACTTATTTTGAATAGAATTTGTCCCAACAGAACTGGAAGAAAGTTCCCAATTCTTAGAAAATGGTCAAGCACCAGAAGGCATGAGCACAAAAAAAACAAATTTTAGCCATGAAAGTTGCACCATACAACCTCATAAACAATTTTTTATATAAAATGGGCTTGGACAACATCCTCCAGTGATGTGTGTTAGAAAATGAAAGAGAACATATCATGCACAAAGCACACTATGGACCGGCAGGAAACATTTTCAAGCAGATACAACTGCCAAGAAAATCCAGCAGTTGGGGCTATGGTGGCCGACATTGTACAAGGATTGCAAAAATTTTGTTAGCCAATGCAACCGATGACAATGATTAGGGAGACCTCTACCTAGTACATAAATGCCCTTGATATCAGTAAACCCAAACCTGACATTTGAAATTTGGGCCATTGATATCATAGGACCGTTCCCAATACCAACAAAAAGAAGAGGTTCCAGGTACATCATAACTGCAGTACAATATGTAACCAAATTGGCAGAAGTAGAACCTGTCGAAACTGACTCCAGTGAAGTAGCTACTAAATTCATCTATGAAAATATAATTACTAGGTTTGGATTCCCACTAACCTTAATTAGTGACCAAGGGTCACACTTCATCAACAAAACCATCAAAACACTAACATACCAATTAAAAATTGACCGCTGACGTAGTACAACTTATCACCCTCAGTCGAATGGAGAAATAGAGGCATTCAACGAAACACTAATGAGGGGTCTAACAAAAATATGCAACACCAATAAGGATGACTAGAACGAGAAAATCCGTGTGGTACTATGGGCTTATAGGACAACATACAAATGATCGACCGACCAAACATCGTTCCGACTAGTCTATGACCAAGAAGCAGTCGTCCCATTACATTTCTAACAACAAATACCTATGATAGCAGATATCTTACACATCGATGTCGAAGATGGTAGGAAGAATCGATTGATGCAACTAAGAAAACTAGAAGAACACCAACTGCTGGCTATATAACATCAAGAAATTTAGAAACAACAATAAAAATCTTGGCATGATCAAAACATTAAAAACAAAAATTTATCAATAGGAGATCTTGCTCTCTTGTATAACAATTGAGTGAAGGGAAAACCAAAAAAATTACACACAGAGTGGATAGGACCTTGCATTGTCAAAGAAATTCATGCCAATGGATCAGTCCAACTAAGGATGTTACAAGGAATATTATTTCAAAAACTTGTCAATGGTGCCCGACTAAAATGGTACCAAAANAAATGTATATATATATATATATATATATATATATAGATGTAACGACCATAACTACTCAAAAACTATATAAAAATTTAAAAATCCCCAAAACAACAAAAACAACCAACACCTATAAGAAAAAATGACAGGAAACTTTGACAACCAACACCCCCATCATCGACATACCACCGTCAACCACCCACATGATTGACATCGACCGACGACTCTAAAAGTCAAATCACGCTTTCAGGAATATGGTCAGAAAGAGCGCCAAAAGTAGAACACATTTAAAGCAGAATCGATAGACCGTCCTGAACCATCATTTGCACCATTAATACATCCATTGACAAAATCATCACCCACTCCACCTATAAATACCACGTTAGAAAAGAATAATTTACCGCGTTTTGAAGAAAGAGAGCAACAAAGTATTCAGAAATCTGAGAGCAGAGCTGACCAAGAAATCGACAAAATGGCCCCCAAGCAAACCGAACCTGCAGCTACCAAAACAAAAGAGTTAGCATCTGCTGAAACCCCGCTGATAAGAAGATTAAGAAATATTCAGAACGAAAAAGTACAGAAAACTACATGGGCAAAGACCTGGGCAGAAATTAAAGAATGGGTTTATGTGGACAAGAAAATGACACAGGAAGCAGAGAAAATAAGCCGCAGTACCATTATGAGTTACATGAACACACCTTTTATGGCAAGTTTTGGAGGAACAAAAGAAACCGCTGTAAAGTTTATCATCAGTCGATACCAGAATGGGAAATTCTACTTTGACAAACCAGTAGAAATTTTAGGCGAGGTCATATACAAGCTCACCAGACTGTTAAACCAGGGAGAACCTATTCCTATTAGTATAAAAGAAGGTTTAGTAGAAATATTGACAGGAACTCCATCAGGGAAGAATTTGAAAGGGCTAATGATCAGTCAAATACAATCTTGGACACCGCAAATAGTGGCCAAAATCATAGCAATAGGGCTCACCTCTATAGGTTAAGTGAGCGACCTGAAGCTATATATGCTGGAAGTAGTCAACACGATACCAGACACAGGAAAAATATATCATTGGGCTCAGCATCTGGTCGACATGCTCAAAAATATATGTGAAAAATGCCAGGAGTCGGCTGGGATTGTCAGGTTCCCATCACTGATAATCTAGATAGCAATGTATCACTTGTGCCCAGTAGGAGATAAACAATTTCAAGAACCCTCCAAATATCACATGTGGTGGTTCAAGCCATTTTCATAGAATGGGACGCTGAAAGAACTAGCAAATGGAAAAGTAATGTTGGAAAATTGGCTTAAGAAACTAAAAGTCAACACAACTAAATCGAGGGTGCCTCAAAACATCTGAAGAAGTCTACCAAAAACTGCACATATTCAACTAGAGTTTGACCACACTGCAGTTTGGTATATACAGGGGGCGAAAGCAAAATAAAAACCTCTCGACTACTATCCAACAGTCGAGGAGATTTTCAAAGATCTAGCTCGACCATCCAACACCAAGCTGTCGATACCAGCAAGGGATAAACAAATGAATCAACCGATCGAAGAACCCTTGACCGACCAGGAAAAAGAGGAGGATTATGAACTCCATTTGTACATCAATACCTTTATGTAGGACGATATTCCGACAGAGGATACCAACAAAACTCAACTAATAACAGTATCACAACCTCCCCAAATTGGAAATGTACCATTTGAGCATCAAGCAGTCATGCCGATAGAATAAAGTGTCATCCCGAATCATCAACAGGAGGAAGAAGAGGAAATAGTAGATGACAGTGAACCAAATAATCCAGAATATGCTATGACAAAAGAAAACCTAAAGAAAATAGCAAAAGAACTAGCAGTATCAAGGAAAAATAAGGAAAAAGGGAAAAAGGGAAGGGGAAGCGTAAGCTTATCCTATATGAATAAGAAGATGAAGAATAATTCTTGGCTACTGCTCTCGATATCATAGAAGACGCAACAGCAAATAAAATTCCGGTCGAAACACAATTCAAGCGGTTTGTCGACATAGAAGAAAAGTAACGAAGACCGAAAAAGGTAAAAACTACAACCACTTCAATTGATGAGAACATTGTTGATCTAGTCTCTACACCCACACCCCCATCCCCAACCCAGATTACACAAGAAGATACCCCATAGCTACCCACCATAGGGCCCATCAACATTTGCAAGAATGCTATGCCAAAAACGCTAAAAGAACAGTTCAACTAGGATGGCGACTTCTAGGCATTCATTAAAAAACTCCCCGAATTATTCACATCCTTTCAAAAGATTACTACCAAATGTTCACTAGTTAAATATAGCTCAGCATGCCATACCCTTGCACAACAAATTGGCCAAATAACACAAAAAACAAGAACTGTAGGAAGCATTAGATCGACATTTGTAAGGAACCCCGACAAATCTTCCCAAATTGCCACAAGCCACACCTCATCCTTTATCCCTTCAGATATCCCCCATCCTTTACCAGCCAATGAACTAGTAAGAGACATGGAAGAAGATAACCAAGAATATATTTTAGCAATCAACCAAGTGATCGACAACCTGTTCTCTGATGACCCAACCAACTCACCACTAGAAGTTGAAAATTCGTTGTTGACTGAAAACATCCCGAATTCACCAATTACACCAGACCACTCACCATCGCCATCACCACATACCAAAATAGAACTTTTTCCAAATCCTGAACCACCTACTTCAACCCCACCAAATACACACTAAGCTACAAGTCCCACCTAAGAAGCTCAACCAGAAATTCCACCGACCAATGAAGATCAGCAGCCAGAAAACCAGCCACATGAGGACCAACCATTTACAATGCCACATACAGATCAATAGACAGAACAACATCGACATAAAAGAAAAAGAAAGGACAAAAAGAAAAAGGAACATCACAAAGAATAGAGGCCGACAGTGATCCACCTTAGCCAACTTAGATCGACTACTGCAGTCAATGCAACAAAACTAAGAGATGGAGAGTTGGGTCAACTCTTAGAAACTCTGGCCATAGAGGCAGCAACAAGAAGCCAAAATAGACGACAACAACTCAATGACAATAAGAATGAACAAATCTAGTTTTTATCAAAATGCAGGAATTTAATCTAAACAATAATACCGGGACCAATGGAGGCTGACACCGACAAGCCACTGGCAAAATCATATCAGCTATTTCAGAGTGTGGTGTCGACTCTACAATCACACCTACAAAATACAAAGGAAGATCAAAAAGAGGAAACATCCAGACTATTAAGGCAGCAGTATACAGCATTCTCGGAAGCTCACAAGGTGCTACATGACCACTTGGAAGAGTCTATTATCACAGAAGAAGTACTCTGTGATTGGCCTACCTATTATGGACAAGTATTTCAGCAGAATCGCTAGACTCACGAGCAAATTTAAGTATTGGAAAAAAGGAGAGGCACTGAAGAAAGAATGAGAAGTACAATATAAGAACAAATTGTATTGGAAACAACCAATCTGTAGAAACTAGAAAAAAAAGCACACCAGTGGGTACAGCAAGCACTACTGGGCCTCGACAAACTGGATACAATCTGCCCGCAAATGAAGAGACTAGTGGATGCGGCAGAAGAAAAACATCAATTCATGGGACCCGACATGGAAAGAATTGTAGACCTGTCCATCCAAGAGAAAATGTTGACTCTGTCAAGCATCACAACATTGACTATCTAAATCCAAATAGTATTATAGAATTGGACAGAATTTCAGCATCAACTGGCCGTTACAGCGGAAGCAATTGTGGAAATATATGTGCAGAAATGACCAGTCATCCGATTACATAGTCCATGATGACAAACAATAGTAGAAGTAACTACCTTAGGAAGTGCACTAGTGGGAACCTTGCCTATTTTTTCGGGACGAAGAAATATTTTGTTCCTGGGGGAGATGTTGGAGGAGCTAGTCAGTGAGAAAACTAGTCGAATCGCCGACCAATTAGAGATTAGGTCAGCTACATGAGGTCCTGTCGGTTGACCGAACCAACAGATAGTTATTTGTAACTGTTTGTAATCATATATATTAGGTTGTTGAGACAGAGGAGAACTCGGTTCAGTTTTTGAATATGTATGGACCCTCATGTGATAGTATAATCTGTTACTTCGTTATCTATATTCTTGTGTCTTGTATCTTTTGTGTTATGTATGTTTTATGTGTATTATTGGTAACCCTATGTGATCTGTGAGATTACAATAGTCTCCTTGGAAAAATTGGGCATGTACATGATGACAATGGGCTGAGAGACAAAACCTCATCATCTTGCCGAGAAAAACTTATTTCTTGAACTGACTGGATGAATCCTTCATCTTCCATTGCACTCACATCTCAATATGTCCCCTCTTTCATCTTGAAGGATTGAAGACTCCCAAGGAAGCTTGGGAGAAGCTTGAATTCTTGTTTGGAAAGCAAGATGAGATTCGGGGACACATTCTAGAGAACGAGTTGATATCGCTACAGCCCACCAATTTCGAGACCATACAACAATTTTTTACCAAACTCAATTCTCTTACACTCCAATGTATGCAGTGTGGAATAGAGAGAAACGATGAGCAAATTTTTCTCTCTGGACTCAACAAAATTCGTTCTAAGTATTCTTTATTTGTATCTTCCTTCCATTCCGGAAGCGCTTCCATTCCCAATTGGAAGATTCCAAAACGTGATGGCTTTTCTCAGTCCTTAATACAGGAGCAAGAAATGTTTGTCCATATGGGAGTCCTCTAAACTTCCAAAAGCAAGCTCTATTGGTGACAGACTCTATCAATGCACAAGATAAAGGGATTCATAAGGGGAAGGATCCTAAATCATTTGATTCAAAGCATAAAGAGAGCCAGAATACTTCCAAAGGATATTCGGTCTCAAAGAAGAAGAATTTTTTTGAAAAGAAAAGGTGTCCTTATTGTATGAGTGGTTTTCATCCCAAAAACCATTGTATGAAGAAGCAGATCGACTAGCTTCCCACTCTCCTTGAACATAACAACATTTCTCTTCCACATGGAGCAAATAAGTCTGATGTTGGACCACATACAGAGGATCATTAGAGGTGTCGTGCCTTAAAGGATGGTCTTACTTAATCAACAGTCTACTTGATTGATTCTGGAGCATCCAACCACAAGGTTTCCTCCAAAGAATCTTTCTCTTCCTTCACACTATCAAAAGGGCCTAACATTCACATGGGAGATGATTCCCAAATTCCAGCAGTAGGAAGAGGTTCAGTTAAAATCCAGCATGGTGAGTTCAAAAATGTTCTCTATGTGCCCTCTCTTGCAACTAATCTATTTTTGATTTATCAGATGACTCATACATGCTCTCCCAAGAGAGTTAGATTTGACTCAGACTCAGTTGAGATAAAAAAAAATGAAACTGGAAGGATCATAGGGAAAGGTATTGCTAATCATGCCACTAAGGGTTATGAGTTCTCACATTTTTTTCCTGTATCTCCTCCTACAAATTTATTGACTCATGCTAACTACACTAGTAAGACATGGCATTAAATATTTGGGCATCTCAATTTCAAATATTTTCAGCAACTCTGCAATGATAAAATGGTTGAAGTTTTTCCTCTCATACAAACTTCCGATGGAGTATGTTATGGTTGCTTGGTAGGTAAGCATCCAGAGAAGAGGTATGGAGTTGCGAAGGCACATAGAGCTACCTCTATACTTGATTTGATACAGAGTGATGTGGTAGGACCAATTCCCACACCATCCATTAATGGTTGCAAGTATTTCCTTGATTTTATTCATAATTGTTCTAGGTTCTGCTGGATCTACTTTATGAAATAGAAATCAAAAGTTTTTGAGATTTTTGAAGTTTTTAAAGCCATGGTTGAGAATAGTTTCAAGAAAAATATCAATACCATAAGATATGATAAAGGAGGAGACTACATTAAAATATATTTCCATCATTATTGTGAATCAAAGGGGATTCAATTGGAACACTCAGTTCCATACACACCACAACATAATGGTGTGGCTAAGAGGAAGAACAGATCACTGAAGGAGATGGCAACATGTATCCTCCATGCCAGTAATATTCCTCCTTCTCTTTGGGCAGAAGCTGTAAACTATGCTTCATATTTTGAAAACAAAGTGCCTCATAAATCAGTGGTTGGGACCACTCCATTCAAAGTGCTACATGGGCATAAGTCCAATGTCTCTCATTTGAGAGATTTTGGTTCCAAAGCTTGGGCCAGAATACCCATTGATAAGAGGAAGGCCTTCCAAGCCCAAAGTGGTGAATGCATTCTATTGGGATATGTAGAAGATTCAAAAGCATACAAATTGATGGAGGTTGCAACTAGGAAATTCTTCATTGAGCGAAGTGTTCAGTTTGAATATAATCAGTTTTTTTGATGCACCGCCATTTGAAGCACAAGAAGGTATAGCCACTCTTCCACTACCTTTTCATGATGATGATTTGTTACATGTTTCAGATACAGATGAAGAGGATCAATATCAACATGATCTTGGTATTGAGACCGAATATCATGAGATTCTAGATCCCGATCCATCAACCATTCCAAACCAAAGGACCAATCCTAGATGGGCTCAAAATCACATTGTTGCAGCTGAGGATGGTGCTAGTAATCTAGAAGACAGAAGGAGAACTAGGTCCCAGTATCAAAATGAGTATGTTTCTCTTTCTCTCATAGATTTTCTCCCTACAGACTAGTGAAACAAATTTTCAGGAAATTACTACATGCTGATAGCGAATGATCAACCACTTGGACCATAGAAGAATAAAATTGATCATTCTCTACCTCTTCCATACAGAAGAAACACACATATTTCTCAATTCAGAAGGACATTGAGAGGTTCACATGCATAGATTTAGGATGTTGTTGCATAGAAGAACCATACTGCTACATAGTGTTGCAAATTGCAGCAGAGTTTTGACAAGTTATTTTCTAAGAAGGAAGCTTCTTTTCTTCTAGAGATAGCTTGTATTTTCCTGTTCCTGGTTATTTTGAGGGGGGGTTTTCCCATGAATATTTCCCCTATTTCCTCTGTTTATTAAGAAACATTTTTTAAAATTCTTTTAGATTTGTATATGGGTGACTTTTTTCCTTGTTTCCAGGGCCCACAGTTGTCCAAATTAGGATTATGGGGGTGTGTTAGGATTTATAATCCTCCCTTGTCCAAACCGGTCTATTAGATTATATTTTCCTAACTTATTATTCATTTAGTTATTATTGGGTCCACTTGGCCTAATAAGGCCACATGTATGAGTCAATAGAGTGCGGGGAACACGGATTGAGGCTATCTACAACTGATTGCACATTCATGCATCGGTTTATGTGCCTCCTAGACCAATCCCTACAATTTAGGAGCCACTAGGAGTGTCAACACAAACCTTCTTCAGTTTTTGGAAGTTGGTGATTAGTCAAGCTTAGTTATGCTTTAGTTACATTCAGTTAGATGTCCTTCAGTTCAGTTAGCGCCATTCTTGCATGGCTGCATGTGGATAGGCTCCTATTCTCACCTACCACCTCAGTTAGACTATTTTAACTCATTATTACTGATTGAGAGACTGAATTAGACAACCAGAGATTAGATAGTTAGCTCCGATAATGATATAGACACTTCTATTTAGCCATGCAGTAAGATTGAGTTTGTGGATTCGAATCCTATCCACATGATTCGAATTCAATTATTTGTAACATTGTTGTATACTGCTAGGATTAATGAAGTTTACAGTGTAATTATACTAAGAAATACTTGTTTGTTTCATGTGAGAGTTTTTTTGTTCAGTGTGTATTTGAGCTGAATAATTATTCGCTCACACAATGAATTCACCAAAAGACTTGGTAAATCAGGTAAGCCATAAGGCAAGTATATATTAATGATAAGATAAGAGATGATATGTTACAATGGTGGCCCTGCCTTAAATATGGCTTGGGAATTTGAAATGAGGAGACATCTCATTTCATAACCTAACTTAGTTAACATAATTATTTAATGATTATCTTATTTTGTGTTTGTTACATTTCCACTCTCTTAGAAAGGCTTTGTCCTCAAAGCCTTATAATGTTGTCGCGTCATTCTTTGTGATGTTGTGGCTGAAGAAACATGTCGATACGAACTACTAAGTGTAGAGCATAAATTTCGATATGTGGATGGGTCAATCCATCCTAAATTTATTTGTTTTTTACTGTCGGGATTTTCGACTGATCTGTCGTTAGGAGCTTTGATCACATTAGTATCATTATCTTTCGACATTTCCCAATTTTTAGAGTTTCGATTTTTATGGTTGGGGTGTCGATAGGGAATTTTCACAATGTCATTTTCTTTTACGAGTGTCATCTTTTGAGTTGGAAGTTTTATTTTCATCCCTTAAGGTTTCCTTTTGTATCTTTTCCAACTTGTTTTCCAAATGCACGTAATCATTTTGAAAATTCTTAATCACTTCTACTTGCGCTTCTCTGTCATATTCAGACTTCTTAAGTTGTTCCTTAAGATATTTGTTATGACTTCTGATGCAATCATTTTCTTCCTGATTATCTAAAAGTTTCCCTTCACTGTCTTCCGTAGATTGTTTTGTCTTCCGACTATTTTTCAACTTCTTAATTTTTGTAACTAGTGTTTTGTTATGATTCCTTAATATGAAAATTTCTTCAGAATTGTTGGATAGTGTTTTATTACTTTTTGGGATCTCCGACTTATGAGTCTTTTTAGAGTCGTTATTTTGTTGTTGAAGAACTTTTATCTGTTGTCGATACTGGTCAATCATTGACTCTTGATTTCCTAATTTATGTTGTATCTGCGTTAGTTCTTCATCCTTGTCGCTAACAATTTTGTTCAATCATTTTATTTCCGCTTCATAATCATTTATTTCTTTCTTTATATCTTGATTTTTCAATACTTTTTAATTTCTCAATTTGGGCAGACAATTTTTCTATATGATTTTTCTGATCGGAAATTTTTTGTTCCTTGAGCTCTTTTTGCATCTCATTTATTTTAATTATTACTTTCAAGTTCGTATTTGTGTCTCGTAATTCTTCATTGTCTCTTCAATAATGCTTTAACTTGGCTTCTAATTTCTCTATTTGTAGTCGCAAACCAGATTCCATGATCTCTGATTTCTTCCACACTAGATGATAATGGTCTTCGATTTTTTTCGATTTTGTTTTCCTATGACTTCCCCACCTAAGTTCAATCTCGCTTGATTTTTAGTATCAATTATTCTGCACCTTTTTTATATTTTATTTCCCTTAAGTTTTGTAAAATGTGAGTAGATTGGGTGGTTGGGAGGAATGAGTGTTATATTCCCCACCCAAATTCAAATCTCACTTGCTCTTTACTAATAATTATTATGCACTTTTATATTAAAAATCAAACCCACTTTAAGAAACTAGGTGTGGTTTCACTTTTACCCTCTCTCTTTTTTTTTTCCCTTTTCCTTTTATCTTTTCTTTTTCTTGACTTTCCTTTTTCTTAACTTTTCTTTTTTTTAACATTTTTTTTCTTTCCCTTTTTTTTCGTTCTTTTAGTTTTTTTTTGTCTTTACCTTTTTTTTAACTCTCTCTTTTTTTCTCTTTTTTTTTTAAGGACAAAGTCCTATTTTTTTGGGAAACCCGAATCTACACAAGGTGTAAATAATGTGAAACCCAAAAATTCAGTGAAACCCTGGGTGATGGCTAAAAGCCAAAAATATGGCCAAAGGCTGGGATCTATCCAATGAGGCTTTAATACCAAATGAGCCGAATAATTATTCGCTCACACAATGAATTCACCAAAAGACTTGGTAAATCAGGTAATCCATAAGGCAAGTATATATTAATGATAAGATAAGAGATGATATGTTACAATGGTGGCCCTGCCTTAAATATGGCTTGGGCATTTGAAATGAGGAGACACCTCATTTCATAACCTACTTAGTTTACCTAATTATTTAATTATTATCTTATTTTATGTTTGTTATAGTATTATTCATTCCTTTACACTGCATAATAATTCAATCTAATTGCACTCATTACCTGAATATCTAATGGCACAATAATTCTAATAGAACCTTGCAAGAAGACTTTCCAGTTTGGGAAGCAATTCAATGACTTTCTCCATGATTATAATCTCCAATCTAGCCTTCCCATATTGAACTTTCATGTAGGTTTGCATTTTTTGAATAATGTTTCCTTGCTTTGGTTGGTAACCAAAGACAAGGAAAAAACCTTTAAATTTGATAAAATTCTTAGGTGGTTACATTGGATTTCTGATTACACCTAACCTTTTTTATGTCATGCTTAGAGTAGGAAAAAAATCTCCTTAAAGTGAGAATTTACTTTATGCATTTATTTTATGTACTTAGGAATAAAACTCTCTTTCATTAATTAGTTTTGGTTCCTTTCAATAAATCAACTTATAGTTCATTGGCTCTTTTCATAAAACTTGTGCTACTAAAGTTTTCTTGTCAAGCTGAAATGTTTTTATAGATGATATAAACCAGAGATGCTGGCATTCTCATATCCTCTCCTTTCTTGAAGACCAGATCAAAAACACATCCCGCAGTTGGAGCTAGATGTTATACACTAATTTTCACTTAGGGAATTTTTCAAGTGAGCCACCAAGGATAAAAAAAAATCATTGTTATCACTCATTGCTCAAGAAGTTCCTTGGTTTCATTAGGGCCAGTTGTGGTCCCTTGTTTTGCAAGTTCACACCCCACTCTGGGGAATTGTAATAAATGACATGGAATGATGGTTTATTTTTGTAAAATTCTTGGACACCTTAGGACTTGGTCATCAATACTATCATCCTCGAGTTTTTTTTCCTTGTCAATTATGTGACGTTTTTTTAAGCGATATATAATTTTCAAGTTTTTCACTCAAAATCCTCCAAAGTAGGGATAGTGAAATTGGTGATTTTGTCTTAAAAGGTTATTAAATCCTAGGGTCTATGTATTGTACCATTATAGTCATATTCCTAAATTTTCGTGCACATGCACTAAGTCTTTCATAGGATTTTTTATTTTTTATTTTTTTGATAAAATCATCAATAGGGTGTATTTTAACTGTAAATGTTTAAAAGGTCATAGGGGGGAAATTTGGTCATGGGGATGCTTGTTTTTGGATACAGAGCCCCCACTTAACCCCTAAACCCACTTTTTAGAGTCAAATTAGTAATTTTCAATTATTAATTTTGGTTTCCTCTCCAAACTGACTAAGAGGGTCAAATAATTGGGAAAATTGGAGAAAATCCAATTCCTAAATCAAAGTAGGATTATCTGGGACTTGTTTCTGAGGTGTCAAATTTGTTGAAGATATTTTTTGGGAAATTTATGAGCATAGAGGAGCATCTTCAACCATCAAAGGAGGGGCTCCAACTCACTTCCACAAAAGGGTAGTGAATTCTCTCATGGAGAGTGATTTTGCCACTTGGATGAAGTGGTTAAAAGATGAAAAGGCTTCCCAAACCAAGTGGGATACCTTAATATAGGTGGCTGCATTCCCTCCCAATAATTCAAACCTCCTCCCACCATTATATCAACCCCCAAAACCACCTCACACTTGGAAAATTTGACCCCTTGGGGTTTGATCTTCTTTTTTCTATAAAATCAGGGTTTTGCTCCTCAATCAGGAGGATGCATTGAACCTATTCCCTATGTACTTATGTTTATGATATTTTGTTAATAAATATTCAAGGTGTTGGAGGCTATTCTTTGATTGCATTATGACCTTGTGACTTGGTCAAAATCTGAGATGAAATCTGTGGAATTTCATGTTTTATTTCTTTCGAACGATGTGTTTAGATCCACTTAAATTTTAATAAGTATTTGTTGATGTTAATTTAATTATGTTCATTTTATTATCAGAATTTTGTAGGAGTATAAAATTGTAGTTTTTTATACTAATTCTCTCCTCCTTTTTTCTTAATGAAATGACTGGATTAACCTTGTTCTTTTGAGAAACTGCCTAGTTTTTGTAGATTTGTCTTAGAGTGAAGGGGCTTGGAGATCGGTTGCATCCACTTCTATTTACAAAATCAATTTGTCTGTTTCTAATACATTTTTTTTCATATCCCTCTCACTTTGGTTTCTTTCAAGCATAGGATTGGGAATTTCAATCTTCTTCTCTCTTAAATTCAAGCTTTCTTCTTGGTTTCGGTTACGTGATGCTTAGTAAAATTGTATAAATAATTATTTATATGAAATATGATTTTATTCAAGAATATATATCAGATATATAATCACTTTTAAATCTTTATATTAAACTAGATATGTGTCAATCTTTCTATGTTCCATTTTCACTAAAAATTGTACAATTTTGTGAGCATTTTGAGTAGTATAGATTATGTTTTTGTTTTGATTAATTTATGATATTCTAGTAAATTTATCTCGCTGTTTTTTTTCATGTTTTAAGAAAATGAGGAGGACATACTACTAATATTTCGAGTCTTGAGTCATCCGGGACATCAAAAACTCCATCCTTCATCCCTTTTTTTGTTCCTTTTCTCTCCTAATGACATTGTAAGCCTTTCTATCCCTTTCAAGGATCAAAGTGAAAATCATAATCCATTTTTTTATCATATTGTAAACTCATTAATAAATAAATCAAGTGGGCTACACAATGCCCACACTCCATCCCCCCTGGGGGGATTCACAACCTTTTTCATGGTTCACATTTTACTAATCAAAACTTGCACACAATCCACCTTCTTGAAAGGATGTATAGATTAGTTGTTTTTACTTAATTTCATCTCATAATAAGTTTTACTTTATTACCCAACTCATTTCCACGAAGTATGCTCTCGCCGCCAACTAAAGGATTTGTCGATTATTTGTGGATGATCAGAAAGTGACACATAGTTGTGGTTCTAATTTTCCGTTAATCCTTTGGTTTTACAAACTTATTTGTTGTATCAAATTGGAATAAAAATTTTGTATTCAACTCATGTATGAACTTTCCCTTTGCGGGCTTTGCCTGGTTGTTGAGAAATCAAAATTGGTTTTCGACACTTTCAAATTTCTTCATATTAATTTAATAATTCATCAATGAAATCAACTCCCCTTAGAAGAATTATGAAAATCCTACGTACAATAGTTGACAATCATGGGAAAATTATTCAAAGGAAGCAGGAACAACTCAATAGTGACCTCGTTATACAGTTAGGCTGCACCTTTATTGGTGTAGTGTTGGACACCTTTTTAGAGGCTCCGATTCAACCCACATTTCTAAGTGAGGAACCAATTTAGTTTTCTTCCATACATAATCTCAGTACTTTCATTATATTGAGAATCCCCTTCATGTAACTCAACTCATATTCTAATAATTAAAACTGACCAAGACACATTGCAAAACATTTCATTTCAACAACATTATTTTACTTTGACTCCATTGGCATGGATCTGATTCACATTTATTTCAATTTTCTTATGTGTTGATGTTATGCTACTGAATATTTGCTTAAATTTGCAAGTAATGTTGTCTCAATAATTTTACTCCAAATACTCCTAAACAACTTACTTCATCATTAAAGACTAAAACTTAAGAGCCTTAGACAACTCTTTCTTAGGGACCACCCCCCTTGGATTCATTCAGGATTTTGGGCTAAACAACGGAGTCAAGTTCAACTGAAAATACTTGACTCAAGACTTTCCCCCAAGCACACACCTAGCTTCTTGAATACTTATGTTGTGCTTAACACCGAGGTGTGTGAATGGCGGAAGCACTGCATATACAACAACGACAGTAAATGTGTCTGGTCCAATATTCTTTCCCATTCCATTGGAGCTAGGTGCTTCGAGCTATCCAATGTATCATGTATAACAACCATGTAGTTATTCATGTCCAAATCTCATTGTTTTTGTTTCTCGTGATGAACGAAGTTCAACTTCTGAAGGTTTAGCAAAATGTTTTGCGACACATGAACTCCTTCTGGAAGGACTGTGTTTCTAGTGCGTACGTTGTATTCTTCAGAACTCTAATATTTTGTGCATCAGATCATATTGGTGGAATATATGGCAACATAGTCGCAGATCCTGAATCTTCCTCCTCTTCCTCTTCTTGTGGTGGTGCTGGTGCTTTCTTCTTTCGGCTCTTGGAACGTTTCCCCCTTGTTATACCAAACACATTTAGTGGGTTTGGTTGTAACCTGAATGAAGGGATAAATGGACCCTTTTCAACTTCTTCAGTATCTGTATCCTGCGGTGGAACATATCCAGTAGTGTCTTCTATGATGGGTGTAGGTGATGTAGTTACAATACCAAATTTTGTAGTTGTGCTTATGCCAGAAATTGAAATAACCATGCTCCGCAGAAAACTCAGTTTGGCTCTTGTAGTTGCAAACATCAATTTCTCTTTTCAATGTAGCAGAATGAACTGAATACTTGAGTATGAATGGTAAGAACTTCTAGTTGTTCTTTCCATTATTCCTTCACATGATCGAAAAATAAATGGAAAGGTATTTTTCCTTTACATCACATGGATTGATTGTTAGAATTATTATTAAGAAACTTCTATGCATGTCACAATTCGCATGTCACTTTAGTGGTAGTTATTGTACAATAAATATGGAAGTGACAAAAAACACACCACCAAAATCTCTCAAGCCTTTAAATTAGTTGCATCCTCCTTTAAAGTAATTATGACTAGTTGTCATTTCTGTGACTCTATTTTGACTTATGACAACATCACTCTTTATGCCACTGGTATCCGCCCATCGAGATTTTCCTTTTCCTTGCGACAGATAGATTTTCTTCCCCATTATTTCTCCTTTTGCGATAGACAAAGAGTATGCAAAAATTTTCATTTCTTTGCGACATATGAGCATTCTATGACGATATGTACTTATTCTTTGCGAAATTTGATTTCCTATGATTAAAACAAAAAAAATTACAGGGTTTTTCTTTTTCTTTTCTCTTTCCTCTTTTCTTTTCTATTTTTTTTCATTCGATCGAGTCACAAATATCCTGATAAGTATTTCACCAACTTCCATTTATAAGTCATTTTACAAGTGTTCCATCCAACTTTTGCAATTGCACCGCAACTTCGTCAATGATATGTGTTACAATATACGATCCTAGACAATGCATTTTCAGCTTACTCTGAGGCTTGAATATTTTTTTGTCATACATAAGAATAAGCCCTCTGACATAAAATTGCTTGTTCTTGATGTGGAGATCATGACATACTTTCTACCATTCTTTCTCAATGTTTTGATGATATCCTGTAACAAAACGATCTCCTTCCAACAATATTAATTACGACACTGTTTCCTCAACAACACCAACATATTTCATCTCTGTGATCACAGCAATACTTAGGATGGGTACACTGTATTCCATGATCATAACATATTCTTGTCCATATACAAGACGAAATGGATTTCAACCTATAAAATTCTTACAGGTCGTGCAATATGCCCATAGTACTACAGAAATTTTTTGATCCCAGTCATCTCTTTGGACATTGCAAATCCTTTTCAATGCATTGTACAGCATTTTGTTAAATGCTTCGATAACACCATTCACTTGACAGTGATATGGCATTGTATTTCTATGTTGGATATGTAATTCTTCCATTATTTCCTCAATCAAATGGTTGACAAAGTGTGTGTCTTGGTTGGTTATCAAAAATTTTGGGCTTCTGAATCTAGTCATAACATTTTCAAATCAAAAATTAGCAGTAGTTGCAGCAGTACAATCTTTTACTAGCGCTACTTCAAACCATCTAGTTAGGTAGCCGGTCGTAGTAATTATATATCTTACACCTATGCCACTACATAATTTTAAGGGAATATTCGACGAGAAAATATGACGAAATCCGACGAAAAATATTGTGTCGTCAGATTTCACCTTCAAATTACATAATTTGATTAATTTTTTTTAAATTGATAGAACTACATGTCATATTTCCAACATCCCTCGCATATCCGATGAATATGTTTGTGTCATATTTCTAACATCCCTCACATATATGATAAAGATAGAACTACAAGTCAAATTTTTGATGTACCTCACATAATTTTTCAGATATCCATCAATTTATGATGATGATGATCATCATCATCATCGTCATCGTCGTCGTCATCACCCTATTCCTCATCAACATCTTCATCATCATAATCCTCTTCATCACCCTCTTCCTCATCATCATATTCATCATGGTCGTCTTCATCATCATCATCAATATTGTCGCCATCATCATAATCATCATGGTCATTATGATCATGATTGTCATCATCATCATCATCATCATCATAATCATCGTTGTCATCGTCATCATCACCATCACCATCATCATCATCATCATCATCATCATTGTCGTCATCCTCGCCATCATCATGATCATCATCGTCATCATCATCATCTTCGTCATCATCATCATCATCATCATCACCATCATCATCATCATCTTCATCATCATCATCATCATCATCATCGTCATCATAATCATAATCATCATCATCACCATCATCATCATCATCTTCATAATCATCATCGTCATCCTCGTCGGCGTTGGCGTCGGCGTTATCATCATCATCATCGTCGTCGTCGTCATCATCATCATCATTTTCTTCATCATCATCATCATTTTCTTCATCATCATCATCACTGTCATCATCATCATCATCATCGTCATGATCATCATCATCATATTATCGGGATCATCAACAGCAGCATCGTCATCACCATTATCGTCATCACCATCATCATGATCATCATCATGGACGACATCATGATCATCATTGTCATCATCATCATTATCATCATCATAATCATCATTGTCATCGTCGTCATCATCATCATCATAATCATAATCATCATCACCATCATCATCATCGTCGTCGTCGTCATCGTCGCCGTCGTCGTCATCGTCATCATCATCATCGTCGTCATCACCATCACCATCATCACCATCATCATCATCCTCGTTTTCGTCACCGTTGTCATCATCATCATCATCATCGTCGTCGTCGTCGTCGTCGTCGTCATCACCACCACCACCACCACCATCATCGTTAGCTAGAATATTTCACCTTCTGCGGAGAGTAAGGTGTTCCACTAGTCTGAATGGTACAGATCCAGAACAAATGAAGGACAAAGGTTGAAGACCTGCCCTAGACACCATAGATACCTGGAATGTGATGCTTTGATAGTAACCCTATGTACCTGCAATTAGCTTAAACATGCAAACACATCAAAGCTACTAGAATATGATCTACTAATCCATGTTAGTGACTAAGGAATCTAACAACATACATGTGAAATCAAACAACAACAATAATGTGGGATGGAAATCAGCTTTGTATTAATATAAAAATGGAGAAGTTTACAACAAATCAATCCTTAGTGTTGACATGCATCTCCATGAAACCAAGCACTCTCATCCCCATAAGCTCTTATTTTAGCTCTCTATGCTCTCCAATGGCTTAGTCCAAATGATCAATCCAACAGCATAATAATACCTTAAGAGTTCTCCCCCTCAACCATGGATATGAGCTTGTATTTATAAGGCTCAATGGATAGGGATGGTTGAGATATTAGTGGATGAGGTGGCCTCTAAAATCCTAGAATGAGGGATCTCAAGCTCAACTGACCCACAATGATAGGGATAAGGGAGGACACGAGGTTCATGATCTAGAAGCCTCGAGAAAATTCTCTTTTTCCCTTTTTACCCAGGGTACAGCGTTTCTCCTTCAATTACAAAGCGATTCTAGTAAGAAATGCTTATGGAATAAGGGCCACAAGCAGTGGCACCGCTTGTGGACAGCAAGGGATAGGTGGTGTAAGCAAGGTACCACTCTTGGTCAACAGGGAAAGCGCGGTGCTAGGAATTTTCATGAAAGATTGACAATTAGCATGGGTTTCCACACCAAGTGCTGGGATTAAGGGAAAATAGGTATGTCAAAGGTCTTATCACATGATGATGATAGGATTTTGGTATAACAGGATGCCCCCCAAAGCATGAGTCTTAGAGGGATACAATAAACGAGAGCTTTGAGAGAACAAGTCGTTGCTATGAGGTGAAAATGTCAGCTCGATCAGAGCATGTTGTCAAGTAGGCATCTGTAGTATATCAGTATGTTGACTCATAGACACAGGTAACCAACTCATGGCTACAGACCAATACAAGGAAAATCCATGAGAGGAATAAACAAGCATGGCTATTAGAATATAGCGTAGATCCATATGATAGAAGACTCAAACTTGGACATAGTTACCAGACATACAAATGTAGATCTATGTCATACAGGCGCAAATTTGAGCATAGCCACGACCATACAAATGTGGGTCCATGCTAGATATACAAAACTCCATCGCAACCTAGGGAAAAGCGATGAGCACTTTAAACAAATGCCCAAGATCTTCGTCTCATCTTCCACAAAGTATCATTCTATCCATGTGATTACAATAATCTGAAGTTGAACATGGTAGAAACCACTTGATTACCGGCCAATGATGTGAACCGTTAACAAGTGCAAGGGAGATCACCATTAATGTCAATGACTCCCAAGGCACCCTAGTACAATCTATTGGGCGTGAATAGATGTCCTGATGTTGAACACCCGGTCGATTCTATCGATCAAAGGTCAATGATGTGAACCTATGTCGAGAGCGAGAGAATCTGTCATTAAGGCATACAGATGTCAAGGTACCAAATATTGTTTCTAAGACTATTTCTTGGATGATGAGCTGATGTTGACAGGAAAAGTCTCATCGAAGGAGGGCCATGATGAGTCCCACATCGATGACACGAAACTCGGAACATAGTTCTGGAATGATGTGAATGTAGTAACCATAATACTAACTCAAAGATACTGACACAAAGACTGTGTAAACTGCAGAGGTAAAACTTCTTCAGATCCCCTTTGAACATCGGGCAACATAATAAAAAGACCTGGAAACATGACTGGATGGGACAGACACACAATGCGATAGTGGACAATGTATTCTTTTGAAAGAATCAAAGGAGTGACATGACTCATGAAAGTGGATCATCGCGGAGATCAGCTGAATACCCAATTAACTGACATGATGTGTAGATAAGTGCCATGTTCAAAGGTAATGACAAACAACTACCATTATTTACAAAATGATTCCCTTCCCATTTCCCCCATCATGATTGATGAGTGCCTCTTTTCGGTTTTACAAGTTCAAAGAGGGTAACAAACACTTGATATAACTTTTCAGAAGACAAGTCCAGACTCATATGTTTTACGAACCTAAGAGAGGAGGGGTTCATTCCCAAAACAGGACTCTCAATGTTTGATTTAATGAGTCCACTGAAAGAAAACTCGGTATCGTTCATGTTTAGAGAATCTGAATGAATATGGAAGAAGACTCCAAAGGGGTCCTTTTTCATATGATTTAGTCCCTAAGGCCCGAAAAAGTGTAAAATCATACCTTAGAGAAATCTTCTAGTCATGATTGGCTGGAGTGTTCCTTTTTCGTAAATAGTCCTCTCCAAACCGAAAAAGAGATAACCTACCATCAGACAAATGACTCTTCAAATACTTTAATGAGCGTGAAGAAGACAAGATCACTCGACGATCTTTTCGTACTTAGGGAGCCTGGAAATATTTTAAAGAGAACTCCACGAGGTTTCTTTACACAATGTCATTTTTACGAGCTTGGAAAGAATCGAAAACGGACTCGACGATCTTTTCATGTTTAAGGAGCCTGAAAAAGAGGTGAAAAGAAGACTCCATGACACTTATTTACACAATGTCGATTTTTTATGAGCCTGGAAAGAAACTGAAATGGACTCGGACCTTTGATACTAGGTTTAAAGAGCATGACCAAAGTGTCATAATGAACGCTCATCGACCTTTTTCATTTTATGAAAATGTGAAAAATCCATAAACAAACTTCCAAAGATTCTTACTATGGTTCTCTTATCCTGCAATCGACTCAGAAACAAGTGTTAAATGTATTTAAAACTAGAATTGAGGGATTATGACAGATAAACTTTGACTAAAATGTGGTTTTATATCAAAACTATAGTATGTCAGACCCAAAAATGCCTATATAAGTCATGTAAATAGTAAAAAATCAAATCATTTCACTATTTACGCATAGTGGAGAGCATTTGGAGCACTTTCTTAGCTAGATCTTCAGCAGCTGATACTGGGAGTTTCCACCATCCATTTTTAGCACTGTCAGTTGCAGGTAACAGCTAACACCCTATTCTTTCATTTCATAGTGTTTATTTCGAGTTTTAGTGGGGTTTTGGGCTCATATGGGAAGCCCTAAAACCTTAAAAGTAGTCACCATGCATACCCCTTACGGGATACGCGGTACCACCTAAGAATTGCACCTATAACATGCTTGAAAAGTGGTGCCACCGCCTATCTCCAATTGTACACAAGTGGTGTCATCCATGGAGACTTTAAACTAATAGCATGAGCAACAATAAGTCATTCTTTTGATTTTTAATGATTAGGAATGATTCTAATGCATGCTATGATTGTTTTTGGCAGGCCTTGGTTGCTCAAAACATGGTGATATGGAAAGGAAGAACACATGACAATGATGGTGCCTTTGCTGAGATAAATGAGGGTTTTATCACCGCATTATGAGACTGTGGGCTCCCCCAAGCATGGTGTCACATGAGTGGTTACTCGAACACATATTGCGGATGTGGAATCCAGAGCAGCAATATTTCGAGGTGGGGGCCCATATTCTTACAGTGGAAGTAGAGGACATCTACTTCTTGACTGGTCTCTCAAGACAGGGTGCCCCCATCTCACTAACAGGTTCCCATGGAGGGGATATCACCACTCTAGAGCTTATAGATCATCACTGTGCTCCAAGGATGAGCACATCGGGGAAGAAAATCCCCATCAGAGTAGTGACAGATGGGCCCCTATGGGCCACCCTATTTACTATGCAGAGGGTGGCTAGGAGTCAAGGTGTGCATCAAGATTCTAGGGCACACATGTTGTATGCCATAGAAGCCATGGCACCCATGGTATTCAACTGAGCAGAATCCATGCTTCCAATATTCAAAGATCAGCTGACTAAGCGTCAGCAGGGAGAGCTAAAGCAGTTTGGATTTGGTTCCATTTTATCCTACTTCTTCTTCAAGCGGGTACCACAGATGAGACCTCAGGTGGTCTTCCAAATTCTAAGAGCGCGAGACCCCCATATGCTGAGGTGGGTTCAGGTCATGGCTCTTACAAGAGAAGGTAGGGGAACGATGAAGTTTGGTGATCCGTTCTTCAGATGGCTCGAAGATCAGATCCTCATGGTTGAGGATTATGCTTACGCAGGTATGAACTTCACCGGAGATCCTGACCTACGACTCCCACCTGGCAGATAGTGGGGTGACATCGGTAAGAAGCAAGAAACCCTAAAATGGATGAAATGTTTTTATGTTTTTTGATGTTTTATATTTTTTTATGTTAAGTGACGAGACCTGTATATTCTCATGTAGATGTTGGAGCAGCGTGACCTGGAGGAGCTTCTCCGTTGAACAGGAAAGTTGGAGCCCGCTTTGTACCATGGGGTGATGATATCACTGGGGAGCTAGAGGAAAACCTGGAGAGGTTGACCTTGGATATCCCAGATGCTAACATTGATGACCTCCCAATGAGATATCAGAGATCCACAGTGGGAGTACTGGGTCGATTCAGTAGGTTGCTACGTAGGGTAGCTCGAGCAGTGATGTGCTATCATGAGGACCACTAGTGTATGAGATATGTACTGAAAGCTTACAGCTTCAGGATTTTGTATGATGATTTCTCTTGAAAGCCTACATGCTTTAGATGAGGTCTCGGGACCTATTTTTTGTAATCTTTTTCGTATATATATACAAACTTTTACATGGTGTTTATATGTTTCAAATGGCAAATGCATTTTTTATGAGTTTTATGTGTCTTTGAATGTTTATTTACAATGTACCATGTTTGATTTTAACGTCAGGAATGGGAAATATGCCAATCTAGGATGTAGTTAGCTAATGAGTCAGCAACTACATTGTGTTCCCTAGGGATATGCCTATAAGTGATGGTTTCAAATGACCTTTCTAGAAAACGTACTCTCTGGAAGAGGCAGAGGAGCACGGGGTTTCTAATGGTGTAAACATGGTTTAAATGAGAAACCACAAGTTGTGAGTCCATCAAGACTACTAGATCACAAACATCCTGGGGGGTAGCTTCAGTTAGAAGACCGATGACTGCTTCATACTCGGTGATGTTATTAGTAGCAGGACCTATACAAACCACTCCTGCACTGACCAAATCTTCAGCTGGGAAATAAAGGACCCAAGCAACCGAGGTGAGATTCAAGGTGTGGCGGCAAGCACCATCAGCGAAGCTGTAGAAAGGAATCTACATGACCAAAACATGGTATAAACAGATGCGGATAGTAAACTCAAAACCATCTTGAAAATACTAAAAGCACACTGAAAATCAATCAATATACATATATACAAGATACTATCCAAGAAATACCGAGGCATAGTACCTTTTCAGGTACAACCCATTGCGAGGTTGCCCCAAAGGGATTCTATCATAATCAACGAGCTCGTAAGCTCCTTTCTCTAACACCTTAGAAAGAACGAAAGGTCCGTACCACATGGACTCAAACTTACCTTTCCCTAGTTTGTCATATCTCTAATCATAAGTCAAGAATAGGTCACCCTCATTAAAGACACGAGGTTGGACGGATTTATCATACTGCGCCTTAACACTTTTCTTATGTGCCTCATTAGCTAAGGCATCATCTCTTTGAGTCTTGTCAAGGTTACTCAAGTACAAAAATATTTCTTCCTCTACGGAAGTGTCTGGGAGAAGTTCGATGGAAAGTTGTAAAGATGGAATCTGACATTGAATTGGTAAGACAGATTCGAGTCCATAGACAAGCTAGAATGGTGTGAAACTAGTGTCTATTTTCACAAAAGTTCGATAAGCCCAAAGGGCGGAGAAAATAACGTGGTGCCAATTGGATTTATGATCTCCAACCATCCGACGAAGCATAGTTTTCAAAACTTTGTTAATGGCCTCTACCTAACCATTAGCTTGTGGATAATCTGGCGTAGAGTTTTCATGGCGAAAACCTAGCTTGGCACTTAGTTCCTCCATCATTTGATTACGGAAATGGGATCCGTGATTAGTAATGATGGACTGCAAAAATCCAAATCTAGCTATGATATGATTAAATAAGAAGAGAGCGGTGGTATTACCATCTTCTGCATATGTAGGCATGGCCTTAGCCCATTTTGTGAAATAATCAATGGCTACGATGATGTAACCATGCCCCCCCAGCTGAGGTAGGCTTCCAATGCATGAATTCAATCCCCCATTTGGGGAATGGTCCAACGGCAATGATGGGGTGTAGCGGAGCAGGATGGGTGTGCTTTTTAGGATAAAAGTGTTGACAAGGTGGGCATTTCTTAATAGCCTCATGATAGTATTTGAAGACAGAAGGCCAGAAATTGCTAGCGCGAAGGAATTTCTGGGCTGTAGCCATCCCAGATAAATGACTGCCACATGCTCCATAGTGGAAATCATTCAACACATGTTCAGCCTCCTCATGGGTGAGGCATCATCGGAGAATAGAGTTAATCCCACATCTATACAAGGTATCATTCAGGATGAGATAATATTTTGCATGGTGACGGATATGGCGACGATCATCCCGGATAAATGTGGCTGAAATCATTGTGATTGGAGATAAATAAGCAGATCTCCATACCAAGGATCGGTAGTCCTAATCAGGAACAGGAATTCATCCGGAAATGAATCACTGGGCTCATATTCTGTCAAAGCATAGGGAAGATCACACATAAGCTCGGCAAAGACCAAGGATTTCTTTGGTGTGGCTTTGGAAAATTCCAAATCAAACTCATGAAGTATGAATATCCAACAAGAGTACTTGCCCCCAAGCACCCGATGAGTCAGGATGTAATACATCAAGTTCTGGTCTGCCAATACGGTGGTAATGCGGAGTAGAATGTAGTGACGAAACTTTTATACAGCAATGACCGTGTCCAATCCTAACTTTTCCAAACATGAATAGCGAGTTAAGAAATCCATGAGATTCTTATTGGCATAAGAATCCATCTGATTATAGCCAGAGAATCCATCCATGAATGAAAAGATGACACTTTTAGCACAGTTGTCGATAATTTGATTAATGTGTGGGGTAGGAAAGTTGTCCTTGGGACAATATTTATTCAAATCCCTAAATTCGATACAGAATCTAATGGTGCTTTGATTTTTATTGACAGGAACAATGTTCGATACCCATTCCGTCAGGGGTACAAGATAAATAAACCCGGCTTTGAGAAGTTTCTCAATTTCAGCTTTCATAGCTGTGGCCTTCCGAGGATGGACTTGCCTTAGTTTTTTCCTGACAGGTTTAGCCATGGGATAGGTTTTAATCTCATGGATCATAATGGATGGGTCAATCCCCGACATCTCTTCATAGGACCAGGAAAAAATATCATGGAATTCTTTAAAAAGTTCCTTGTATGCTTCAGATTCATTTGCCGAGAAGTTCTTCCCAACATGAACATGCTCGATAGTATCAGGCTTGGCCGATATGTCAATTAGATTCATCTAAGTAATGTTGCAAAGGTTTCCTTTAGAATGTGTATCTTGCAACAATATAGGACTTCAGGGTACATTGACAATATCAGTAGGAAACAAGGATGAAAAATCATGGCTAACCAAACTGGTGTTTGGGAGGAACATGGATCTATGATGGTGATCCTCCCAAATGGACTCATCCATATTCATGATCTCCATAATGGACTCATCGAAAGGAAAAGTCTCAGAGAGATAATCTAGAATAGGAAGATAAGGCTCTAACCAGTACGGTAAATGGTAAGGATCCAAAGCCACTAGATGAAGGTCATCCGTGTGATCATTGGAAAAGGTTTGAATGGTATCATACATAGCTTCATGTGGACTCAACAAATTTTTTACCCTTAGGCTCATAATCAAATGAGGTGATCATATGGACTATCACAGTATCCATGCTAGGAGGAGTGGATCGAAAAATCCCCATAAGGGATGAATCCTTCAACATGCCTACCCCAATCGAATGGTAAGGAGGAGGGGACTGGCCTAACATGGGGATGTTATTATCCGTGGAGGTAGTAACATCCGGCGTACAAAAATCAAGCTGATCAATAGTAACAATTCTCCCTAGATGTGGAAATTTGACTGTTTGAAATACTGTTGAGGCAACAATAGTCATGGCATAGAACCAATTTCTTCCTAGAAGGAGGTTGTAATCTAAAGGGGCGTCTACCACTTCTACTTAAATGGAAATGGTTTTTCCCCCCAGCTCAACCGCTAGGGCTGATATGAGACCATGGGGTTGGAAACCCCATCCTTAAAAGGCCTTGAGGGTCATAGGTGATGTTATAAGCTTGGGAGAGCTGAGAGCCTTCCAGAAAGACAGAGACAAAACTGAGGTCGAAGCCCCTTCACCTAGTACCATTCAAAAAACTTTATTTCCCAGTACTTTCGTAATGATCTGAAAAGCAAGTTTATGTGGTAATTTAGGCTTATAGTTATCAACATTAAAACGAATCAAGTTGGTGTTATCCGGGTCTAAAGCTCCTAATGCTATCAACAATTTTTTGCGCTTTGTAGGGAAACTTTGGAGTACTTAAGGTAGACATTGCACAAGGTTCCTGAGCGAGATCTTCAACCACGTTATAAAATTGAGCAGCTCAAGCATTGGGATTAAAGATAGCCTTCCAAAGAGTAATCTTAGGTGGATGCAAAATCATGTCAAGAGTAGGATTCTCGAGAGATAAGGGGACAGTAGACGAGGATTCCAGAGAACTATTAGAGGGAGCTTTCCCTAAAGAAGAATGATCTTCTTTCTTATCTGTGGGTTTGTCATAATTATAACTTCGAGCTTGCATATTGATGGTATCTGAGGAAATCATATGAATTTCCTCTAACGAACTAGAGTTACCCTCATTAGACATGTAGTCTATCAGTCGTTGCTGAGAGGGGAAAGGATCCGTAAGTACTACGGGTGCGGGATTGAACTTCAGAAACTCAGAGATTTCATCCCGACGAGGACACTCCTTTGAAAAATTGTCGCCTCTGCATAGCAGATAGGGATATTTTTCCTTCCTTTTCCCTTTATCGTTATCACGATTGGTTGGTCTTGGAGTCTCCTGTTGGTTTCCAGGTTTTTTATTTCTATTTTTACCTTTCTTTTTATTATTACCTGAGGTTTGAGTACTTTAAATAGAGTTGACCTCGGTGAAAACCTTAGGAGTCGAAGGAGTAGGGGTGGCAGTTTGGGGTTTCTTGGTAGGTTTCACTGCAGACGGGGACTGTATTGAGCCAACAATCCCATCAACAGGTAGTTCTACTGGTGGCTTAGCGGGATCGGTGCTGGAGTGAGGAGCTTGAGGAATCAGATCATAGAAGTTCCAAACTGGGAATAAACCAAGTCTAGGTATTGAGCCCGAATAATAGCCTGCTCTTCAGTAATGGTACCAACCATAGCCACATCTTGGGTAATAGGAGGCAACAAGGATTTGGTAAACCAATCAGCTAATAATTGATCCGGAATAGGGGCCTTAATAAGCCTTCTTCGCCTTCTCCACTCATGAATATGATCGGATATGTGGGTGAAGGTGTTCTGTAATAGAGAAGTTAAAAGATCAGTGCCTGTTTCGTAATGAATAGGGAACTGAAAGTGTGTAAGAAACACGGTTTCCAATGAGCCAAAATCCACAAACAAATGTTGTGGGAGATCAATGTACCACTTCGTGGCTGTACCGGTCAAAGTTCGTTGAAAGAGTCGTAACTGAACAGATTCATCCATGAGGGAGTTTGAAGAACACCACAAATGGAATGTCATAACATGGTTCTTCAGATTGTCTCCGTGCTTCCCATCGAATTTCAGGATATCCGATGGTAACTTTACTAGAATGGGAGGCCATGAGGGATTGTGTAGAATGGGGTCATTAATCAACTTGGACAAGTCAAGTAAGTCCAAAGTTGCTAGGAAAGGTAACTGTTGGTTCGGTTGCACATACTGGTAATATTGATATGGCATATAATTACCAGCAGGACCATAAGTTGACTGAAAAATAGATTGTTGTGACAAAGAACTAACAAAAAATCCATCCACAGGGGGTTGATTTCTAGGATTAGAACCGTTATGACCACTAGGGCCTCCCAGACGAGGACCACCAGGACCACCAGGACCACTAGGATCACTAGGACCACCAGGAGGCAGACCACTAGACCCTCTAGAGCCACTAGGAGGTAAACCTCCAGAGCCTTCGAAACCATTAGGCGGAGGGCCACCAGACCCTCTAAATCCATAAGGAGGAAATCCACTAGGCCCCCCAGGACCACTAGGACAACTAGGACCAAAAGGAGAAAAGTTGCCAAATCCTCCGGGACCATTAGGCCCCCCAAGGGGAGGACCTCCATAAGGCGGTCCTCTAGCACCTCCCACAGTATGAATAGGTATCCCTCCCATAGCTGGCACGTAAGACTAGTTGGGTTGCCGCCATGGCATAAAAGTGTTACTAGGGTATGGAATTCTAGCATAAGGAATTCCTGTAGGATTGGGTGGATGATTACCTACAGGTATTTGATAACCATAACCTCCAGAAGTTTGAGCAGTTACAGGTTGTGCCCCCAAGGGCTGACCTGAACTGGATGGGGGATTAACCACATTAGTATGGTTGGGAGGGACATAAACTATAGATGGTTCTATGTTAGAGGTCTTCCCTTGACTAGGTACAATTCTGGTGGCAGATAACATAGGTCATGCCAGGGGTTGCCCCAAGGCACTAGAAGGTACTGTTGGGAAATAGGGCAGACCCAAGTTAATTCTTATGCGTCGCACCAAAAAAAGACCCACCGTGTTGGCCCTTTCAGCAACAACCTGCGCGCAGGTTGCAGTCTCACCCGAAACAGCAATGGGGTGCCGCAGAATCAGGTTTCTGCATGCAGAGGGGTATTACTGTACCTTAGCCTTTAAAAGCAATTATTAATCAACACTTGTAAATTTATCATTCATTCACATATGACTTTGCAGCACAATAAACAAACTAGACTTGCATAACCCACTACGGGGAATTCACAGCGAAGCTTATTACTAGCAGTGATCTTATGTTATCAGATGTATTCAGTTTAATGCATGAAAATAACAGAAGCAGAAACAACACAATAAAACCACGACACCAAATATAACGTGGTTCACCCCCAGTGTAGGGGCTACGTCCACAAACTGCGTTTTATTCCTCTTTCCTCAAAACCACAGTTGATCTGCGCACTCAGCTGCAGATCCCTTCAGTCCTTAACAGCCGCGCACACAGCTGCAGATCTTTCTTCCTTTTCTTACAAAAACCCTCTGCGCACACAGCTGCAGAGGTCGTCCACGCACACAGCTGGGACTTATCCTTTCCTTACAAAAACCAACCTTACTTCGCCTTATCTTTCTTTTCATCAAAAAGCCTAACCTATCCCTTTTACGCAAGCGCTTATTTATACTGCGCAGTTTTACAAAACCATGGTCTTAAACCATGGGCACCCAAAAACCCTAAACCCTGGATTTAAACCACGGGGTTATTACAAAAAAGAGGGTTTTGACTTACCCTGACACCCCTAAGACTATTTTGGCTCATAGCTCCGCTTACAAATTTTCTAATTAACCGTGGAGTTACCCAACATGGAGTATGCGCCCCAATAGGCCCCTAAGACTCACTAGTGGCCCGTCCCAGGACACTCTTCAGCTTCTCTGGTGGCAGAATTTCGCTGATGAGACATAATGTACTGCTTGGTGAAGCTCTCCATGCTGCTTCCGGCTGCATACTTCTGTCCTTTGCAGCAGTTTTAATGATGAAAGCCGTCGCGACCACCTACAACACCATCCTGTTCTGTGATGGCCGATACTTGACCATCCACGACCTTGGGGTCCCCTGGAATTGTATGTCCCACCGCGGGAGGAGCCTAGCTGGCATGGTTCTGTTACACCAAAAGACGGCTTGGGGGGATTTCCCAGAGTCTTTCTGCGAGGCCTCACACCCTTGGTTGCTCTACGTTAGAGAAAACTCCTGGCTGTCTTTGGAAATTTAGAGCAAACTCCTGCCTGTCGATGTACTTAGCCAAGCAGAACTGTGTTAACGGTGTAGTTAGAAGGTGCTGCAGACCTCTGTCCCTTACTTCCCGTACTAGCGTCTGAACATTACAGTCGTTCGACATAGTTCGGGCTGAATATGTCACGGATGTGCTTCAGGTAGAAATTACGAGTCGAGATAGCTCCTTATAAAATCTCAATGCTGAATTTGGCATCATGATGTAGACATGATACCAAATCTGACGACGTTCCGGGAATCTGCTCCACACAGCACCAGATTTTTCCCAAAATCTCATTATGACCAGTAATGAGAGCAACGCTCGTGCTAGCGCCGCCGAATGCAGTATGTCCCATCCGTCACATTTTGGGTTGCGACACACCTTGACAATTTTCGACTTCGACACAACCTGACCCTGCGACCTATGACCAGCTTGTTACTTCGCATTCTGTGGACAAAACAGACTACATAGTGCAATGAGCATGTTACTTATTTAGTTGGAGCTATCTCCTGTTCTGAGTACCTGGCCTGTCTATGTACTTTTTTAAACGGCTCCCATTTATCATAGAGGGGAAAAGCTCACCATTTAGCTTGGCTAGCTGAACTTGGCCCCCGTCAGTAACTTTCTGTACTACATACGGTCCTTTCCAATGTGTTTTAAACTTTCCGGGGAACTTCATGAATCTGCTGTCATAAAGGAGCACAAGATCACCCTGCTGAAAATGTTTCATCTTGATGTGCCTGTCGTGCCACGCTTTTTCTCGAGCTTTCTACACCTGTTGCTGGAAGCCTGTGACAAGTCTATCCTCCTCAAGTTCTAATATCTGCTTCAGTCTTTCTGTGATTATGGCGAGGTCATCCATCTTGGTTAAAGCAGAGATCCGGAGGCTGGGAACAATATATTCTATGGGCATGACAGCTTCTTGTCCATAAACTAGTTGAAAGGGTGTATGGCCTGTCAACTTCTTGCAAGTAGTTCTGTAAGCCCATAGTACCGCTAGAATTCGAAGATCCCAATCATTCCTGTTAGCGTTACAAACCTTTTTCAAGGCATGCTCAAGGATTTTGTTAAAAGCTTCGACAGTCCCATTTGCTTGTGGGTGATATGCGGTACTCTTTTGATGATAACCTTTTTAATTCTTCGGTCAATACTTCAATAGTATTGTTCAGGAAATGTGACCCTTGATCACTCATAAGAACTTTGGGACACCCAAATCTGGATAAGATGTTGTCGAAGATAAACTTCGCAGTGGTAGCAGCACTACAGGTCTTGACGGGTTGAGCTTCGGCCCAACGGGTAAGATAATCAGTTGCTGTAATGATGTATCGGGCTCCTGACTTTTTCGCAGGGGGGTTGATGGGACCAACAAAGTCAATGGCCCATTTGTCGAAGGCCTGTAATGTTATTTGCATAGCTAGGGGCATTTCATCCCTCCTAGACGGTTTACCTGTCCTCTGACAGATGTCGCAGCTGTGGCAGTATTCTCTTGCATCTTTGTGAAGTGTGGGCCACCATAAGCCAGCTGTCAAGATCTTCTGCCCTGTTGCTTTTCCTGCATAGTGACCGCCTGCTGTGCCAGAGTGTGCTTCTGCCAATATTAGAGGTTTTTCGTGTTCCAAGACACATCTGCGTAATATCTCATCTGGTCCCATCTTATACAGATGTCCTGCTATTAAAGTGAAGTCCGCGGCTCGAACCACCAGCTGCTTCTTCTGTTGTGTGGTCATCTCTGCGGGGGGGATACGTGTAGACAAATACTAAGCAATATCCTGGAAATAGTCATCAACTATCTGTATAGCAAATAATTGTGCATTGGGGAGGCCTTTGTCCATATTGGTAGGTTCCTCGCCTGACTCGAGCCTCGACAAGTGGTCAGGTCCTAGGTTAAGTCGTCCAGGCTTAACAATGATCTCAAAATCATATTCTTGGAATAGAATTAACCATCTGCATATTCCTCCTCCTAGCACAGGTTTGTTGACTAAGTACTTCAGAGCAGAATGGTCAGTAAACATCTTAAAATGAGAACCTAGAAGATAATGCCGAAATTTTTGTAATGCATATACCATAGCAAGACCTTCACGTTCTGTCGTAGTATAATTTTTCTCCGCTGTAGACAACTTCCTGTTGGAAAAAGAGATAGGGTGATCGATATTACCTGCTCCTGGCTGAGCGAGCACAGTACCTAAAGCAATAGAGGATGCATCCACATGCACATGAAATTCCTTGTTCCAGTCAGGGAATACAAGGATAGGGGCGGTGACCATTTTTTCTTTCAGAATGTCGAGGCTTGCTTGGCATTCTGGAGTCCATTCGAACTTGATATCTTTCTTTAGTTGCCTTTCCATTAGGGCGGTAATATTGGCATATCCTTGGATAAATTTCCTATAGTAGCCAGTGTGACCAAGCGTTGTTCGAAGTTGTTTGACGGATTTTGGAGGTGGCAGGTTTACAATAATAGCGATCTTCGCAGGGTCCATCATCAATCCCTGCTTGCATACCACATGACCAAGTAGAATGCCAAAAGGTGCACAGAAAATGCACTTTTTTAAATTCAAGGAGATTTGGTGCTGTCTGCATTTATCCAACATAAGTCTCAAACTAGTTATATGGTCTTTTACTAGCCCAAAAATAGTCCAGTCATCAAAATAAACTTCTAAAAATTTATGTATGTATTCCTTAAAGGCGGAGATGACTACTCGGGAAAATATGGCAGGTGCATTCTTCAACCCGAAGGGCATGACGGTATACTGGAAGGAACCCATTTCGGTAGCAAAGGTTGTCTTGTGTCGGTCCTCTGGAGCAATTCGGATCTGATGGTAGCCCGAAAAACCATCGGTAAAAGAGTATATTTCTTGGCTTCCGACATTGTCGAGCACTTCATCTGTAAAGGGAGTGGGGAAAGGGTCGTGCAGACAGGCATCATTGAGTTTCCTTAGATCGACACAGATTCGGATTTCACCCTTAGTCTTCTTCTCCTGGACGACCATAGGGCTGACCCACTCAGATTCTTCAACAGGTTCAATTATTCCTGTAGCAAGCATCTTTTCCAACTCTAGCTTAACCTTTTCCTTGTATTTTGGATTTAGTCTATAGGGGCGCTGCTTCACCGGCTTGGCATCAGGCTTCAGGGGGATCTTCATTACTCCGATATCTCCCAAGATACATTTCATTTCAGAGAACTTTGTCGGAAACAGATCTTGGTATTCATGGAGCAGTTGAGTTACCTTGCTTACCATCTCGTCGTCCCAATAGTCGCCAATGGTAGCAAACTTAGGCTGTGCCTCGGATCCAATGTTAACTGTGCGCGTCTTCAAGGGTTGTGTCACTTTGGGAACTTTGACTGCCGGTCCATGCACGTCACAATATCCTTCTGACTCTGGGATATCAAGACGACGCGGGTCCCCTTCTTCGTCGACTGTGAAATTATAACATTCTACTGCGAAGGATTCTTGCGTGGCCCAATCAAGATGATTTTCAGTCACTTCTTGATCGTTAAATACCTTAGTATTGATGACCCTGATAGCTGCGTCAAGGGATGGACAGACATCATTAGTAGAAAAAGTATTGACAAAGCTATGAACAAGACAATCCCAACTTACAGTATCTTGGCGAAGTTCAGCCTCCGCGTACCAGTTCTTCGCCAATGGTCCTAGCGTGTGCACAAATCTATGTACCCACTCATCCTGAGGGACATACTTCCATGCCTCGTAGCATTTGCTTAGGTGGTCCTGGGGGCAAGTTTTTCCATCAAACTTACTTCGTACCGTGGCCAACTGGTCCGAGAACCGTAGGCGAAGGAGCTTCTGACATACTTCCCAGGTAGGGATCTGCTTCTTATGGCTCGTCCACCATCTGACTGCGGTGGATCTAAATGCTGACTCTAGGGCTTCCATTATTTGTAGGTCAGGTATCTGAGCCGAAAATTGTGCGATAAACGATTCAGGATCTATCGAACCATCATACACAGGTATATGTCGGGTTTGTGAGTCGACCCATCTGAGAGACTTGGTAAGGCAGGCATTGCTGCCCCGATGGTGCTCAGATAATCGGTGTTGCCAATTTTCTAGTTCCTCTTCAGAGTCCGTCATACAGGAGCTACCAGACTCCCATCCTGCGGCCGGGGGATCCGCGTAACCTTCGTCCTGCGTCGTGATAGTAGATATAGGTTCCACATCAGCCTGATCGTTATGGTGGAGTGGTTCAGTATACCGTTCCCCTTGTGAAGGATCCAGGGGCAGGATGACCCTGAAGTCTTTCCCTTCGAAGACCATCTGTCTCTTTTTTAGGTTAATTACTGCAGCATTTTCCATTGCCCATTCAATTCCTAACAGGGCCGGGTAAGGGTTGCTGTCATCAATCATCTCAATTACTTCGAAGTCCGCGAAGGTACTGACTCCGTCAATATCTATTTGGAGATCCAGGAATCTTCCTAAGGGTACAATATTTTGCTGGTTGGCCAGCCTCAACTGTATAGGAGACCAAGCAAGGGTAGGTTTCCCCATTTGTTCCCAGGTTTGTTTGGTTAAAACATTGACATCGGACCCCAAGTCCAGAATAACATTGGTCATATCATATGCCCCGATCTGAGCATTCAATCGCATTTCCCTGCCGGTCCTGCTAACTCGATGGACAAGTTTGTCCTGACCATAACTTTGCAAAGACTCGCAGGAAGCGATGACGTTCTGCAGCTCATTCAGAGCAGCTTGATTTCTTAAAAGTTTGAGGCAACTGTGCAAAAAGGTAGATAGTATACTTACTTTATCCATCGATGTGTCGCAGGGCGGCGACTGAGGCTGCACAGGCGCACTGGGTGGGCTAGGGCCAGCAAAATATTTCTTGGCCGCCATGAATGTCTCTTTCTCTCTGAGGATATCAAATGCAGGAATTTTTTTCAGGATCCTTACAAACTAGAGCTTCGACAGGGCGGTTTGGCGTTTCTTGGATATGTGTCGTGAGTCCACTTCTTGTAACGACATTAATGGTTGCCACAGGGTGGGGCTCCACAGAAATCATCTGGAGGCTCTGAGTAGGGGTATTCTGTCGTGCCTGAATCTTAGCGATCAACTGGGGGCACTGCTCAATCACATGATCTACGGTGCGGCAATACCGACACGTCGTAGTGGGGTTCCGACAGTCGCGAGCCAAATGCCCGGCTTGGTTACAATTGTAACACACAATTTGGTTTCGGCCTCGCCCGACCATGTCTCCACGGCCTCCAGAGGTACCTCGTCCAGAGGAACCCCCCTGGTAGCCATAACTGTCGTTATGTGGGCCTTCAGTGTGCACCCGGTAGGCATCATAGGTGCAGCACTCCTCTTCATTATGACCTACAGATTTGCAAAATTTACAGTAGGATTTCTTAGGTCCCTGCCCATACCTTTGCAGCAGATAACAGTTCTCAGGTCGGTGTTGACCTGTCATTCTGCAAAGCTCACAATAGAGAACCTGTGGTGGAAAGGGGTTCGGCGCACCGGTCTGCAGGTACTTGTCTATCAGAGGGCACCGTTCCTTGTCATGTCCTTCGGTCCGACATTGCATACACCAAACCGCTTCGCGATCAGATTTTCCCTTTTTCATCTCGCGGAGTTCCAGGGCCATCGCAGCTAACTGCGCTTGGATTTGAGCAATCCCAGAGTCATCTCCGACAAGGGCAGTCTCTAGTTTCATTGCGATTTCCAGAGCCTCTTACTGGTCAGCAACTTTCTGTTGCATGAGTGGAGTTCGGATATGTGGTAACAATGCTGCAATAAACCATTCCTTGTGCTACGCAGGACTAATGGTAAAGCTGACTTGGTCCAGTAGAACTTTGAACCTCTGATCAAAGTCCCAGACTGATTCGCCACGCTGCTGTTGAATCTCTTTGAGTTCAGTGATGCTCTGCGACTCCGATTTAGGCTTCTTAAATTCTTTGATTATGGCCGCCTTGATATCTCCTAAAGTAGGGCTCTGAGTGCTGGAAAATTTCATGAACCATGTCAGAGCCCGGTCCCGAAAAGATGTAATGAGCTGCGCAGCTCGCACATCCGGATCTGTAATTTTTTTTGCGTTCCATACCGCTTCGCAGAGAAACCAGAACTGTTCTGGGTCTTCGGATCCCGTGCCTTTAAAGATGGGGAGTTTAATGTCATCAACGAGGTGGGCCATGGAGTTTCGGGAGGGTTTGGGAGGGGGACAGGCGGTGGAGGGGGGGGGATTTGCGGGGGCAGACTGGCCTATGGCCGGAATACTCGAGCCTGGTTGGTTCTCAGACTGCGATGGAATGTCAGGGGTAGCGGAGCGGCGTTGCGGGGTGACCGGAGGGTTTCCAACCGAAGGGTTGTCTTCAGAATCTGACTCTTCAGGGTTTACAGGGGTGGACGTGGTAACCTGGCTTAAGGAAGGGGGGTTAAAGTTCCACTTATACCTTTTTCCGTTTCGCAGCAACCCGCTTTGCTCGTCAAAGAGAGTGTCACTTGCAAACATATGTTAGTGCTACTAAACTAATAGTCGGATTCAAACAGCAATATACCCTTTTCGGCCAATAGTATTTTAATCCTTAAGCCTAATAAATTCAAGAACTTACCACGAGGACCTTTGAAAAACTGTCATTCAGCTTCGCTGAAAGAAGTGCTTGTATCAATGGCAAACTCTGTCACAAAGGCCTCCAATGTGCGCGTCGTCCAGAAATCGACAGCGCGGGATACCTCGTTGTTCACGTGTTGCACAAGGTTGACCTTTGTGGGGGTCCACACAGGAATCCGTCGAGCTTGAAAGTTCGTCCTCCTCTCTATTAACCTAGACAACCACTGGTGCAACTCTATGTGGAAACAACCAAAGAAAATTTCATAAGTATCGCAAAAAACATACCGTTGTAAAAAGTCACTTGCGCTTCGACACGGATTCATATTCTCTTGCTGCGCAAATTGCAAACAGATCTCAGCAAACCAATCACTGATGTCCTTCACAGAGGGCCTCCAGAACATAGCCCTTGTGGTACAAGGTAAACCCCTCTTGAGCAGGTACTGAGTTCAACCGGCAACGAAACCAATTTGTTGGGCAATAGGGCAGACCCGAGTTAATTCTTATGCGTCGCACCAACAAAAGACCCACCGTGTTGGCCCTTTCAGCAACAACCTGCGTGCAGGTTGCAGTCTCACCCGAAACAGCAATGGGGTGCCGCAGAATCAATTTTCTGCATGCAGAGAGGGGTATTACTGTACCTTATCCTTTAAAAGCAATTATTAATCAACACTTGTAAATTTATCATTCATTCACATATGACTTCGCAGCACAATAAACAAACTAGACTTGCATAACCCACTACGGGGAATTCACAGCGAAGCTTATTAATAGCAGTGATCTTATGTTATCAGATGTATTCAATTTAATGCATGAAAATAACAGAAGCAGAAACAACACAATAAAACCACGACACCAAATATAACGTGGTTCACCCCCAGTGTAGGGGCTATGTCCACAAACTGCGTTTTATTCCTCTTTCCTCAAAACCACAGTTGATCTGCACACTCAGCTGCAGATCCCTTCAGTCCTTAACAGCCGCGCACACAGCTGCAGATCTTTCTTCCTTTTCTTACAAAAACCCTCTGTGCACACAGCTGCAAAGGTCGTCCACGCACACAGCTGGGACTTATCCTTTCCTTAAAAAAACCAACCTTACTTCGCCTTATCTTTATTTTCATCAAAAAGCCTAACCTATCCCTTTTATGCAAGCGCTTATTTATACTGCGCAGTTTTACAAAACCATGGTCTTAAACCATGGGCACCCAAAAACCCTAAACCCTGGATTTAAACCACGGGTTTATTACAAAAAAGAGGGTTTTGACTTACCCTGACACCCCTAAGACTATTTTGGCTCATAGCTCCGCTTACAAATTTTCTAATTAACCGTGGAGTTACCCAACATGGAGTATGCGCCCCAACAGGTACTGACAAAACGAGAATTGAAGGTTGGGCCCTAGGTGAAGAAGATTTGGGAAGATTGGGAATAGACATAACATGAGAGGTGGTGGGGGTGGTAATCTGGTCTAGGTTGTGTGGTGTTACCGCACAATCTATAATCGGTTCAATGGGTCTCATAGAATCAGTAAGTGAACAATATCCCATAGCAACAGATGTGGAACATGATGGTGTCGAGCCTAATAGTTCATCTATTTGCTTGTCAATATCCTATGCACAGAGAATTGCATCACGGTATTGCATATGTTCTTCTTCATCTTTAGAAGAGTTTAAATGGGTGCCAAATGAGGAAATGGCCTATCCTATAGAGGTATCCCAAAATGGAGCATTGGGACCATAATCCAAATGGGTTGTATCATCAACATGACCTTCCGTGGGAGAATGGAATGAGGTATTTCCCTAATAAGGTTGTTGGACCAAGGGAGGTGAGTGTGAAGAATATGGTACTCCACTTTCTGCAACCACATTATCTTCCACTTGGGAGGTGGTTGCAGCTCCTTGATCAATAGCTTCCATTGGATTTTCTCCTAAGCCAGGAGTAAAATCGGATGGCAAGCCCCGTACTCTTCTGGACTGTCTTAACTCAGCCAGTTTATATAGTTCCTATCTAACCTAGGGTCTGAAAAACTAGAAAACACACCAAAAAATTTCTCTACACAAGATATAGGTCAAAACAAGCACACTTAAAACGATAGGAGGAGTTCAAAAAGTCAGGTCTCTCACCAAGATTGTCAAGAAGGTGCCACTCGCGATATATCTCGAGTGTACGTGTGTATTAATCTCCCCGAATGCTATTTTTGGTGTATGGATCCAAGAAAGACGGCCAAAGGGTTTTTCTCAGATGGATAGGGTATCCTAGTGGGGTATATCGATATACTCAAGGTACGTGGGAGCTCGAATCAGTAGTAGTGCTATCTAATGCATAACCGTACACAAGGGGCCTTCTGATATACAATCGAGTACATGAAGTACCTTTCTATATACCTCAAGGGTACGTGAAAGGTCATTCGATATACCAACGGTACGTGGAAGAACCGCATGAGTCCCAGAATGTAATGCGGACAAATAACGACAGCTCCTGCGCTTAATGACACCCAAACATGTCTCTAACCTATCACTCCAATTGCTACGTAAATTTTAACCTATAACTACCGTTAATTTTAAAGTGGACGGTTAGGTGGATGCATGATGTTTTGATAGAAAAGTAAAACCATGCAGTATGCTTGTGCAAATATTTCACTTTACTGTTCAGTATGCCTACTTACAGGAGGGAAAGAGAGCATTTTATTTTGTTTCAAAACCTAAAAAATAATTCCAAACAACATTCTTGAACACAAAATCAAAGACAAGCAGTACTTTTCCAAACTGATTTCTCTTTTCCGAAAGCAATGAGAAGGGGAAGAATCTCTTTTCCTAAAAGAAAAACAAGAAGCACACTATATGCAAATGCACTCTATTTTTTCAATTTTCTCAACACATAAGCAAATCCAACTTAAAACTACCATATTTTTTATTTTGATTGAGATAGTTCTAAATGCATAAGAGATGAAAGAACATGAAGATCTTGAAAGCTTATGAAGCCAATCAGAGAACCAATGTCCAACGCTCAATGATGATAACCTAATCTCAGTCAAAAAAAATCTTTTTTAAAGGAAGGAAAAAGAAGTTTACCATGCAAACAAGAAATGAAACCTAGAAGCTAATTTAGTGTTCTCCTTTTAGTCTATATAACAGAAGCAAAAAGAGATCTTACTAATACCCTAAGATTTTCAAGAAACAAGAAATCCTTTCTCAAACACAACCAACAAGCACCAAAGTGAATGAACAATCAAAAAGCCTAATCTAGCTTTTGAATTTCCTAATCAAACCAATATTAAACCATACAGTTTCAAGCCACAAGCATCAAATTCTGTCACACAAGCTTGACAGTGCAGGACTAAAAGCAACACAACTCAAATTTTTACAAAAAAAATGAGGAAAAAGGGCCTTGGAATGATGCCTACCTAGCACCACGCTTCTCAAGTGTTGATAGGGTGGTTCTATCCCAGAACCGCTTCTCGCCAACAGGATACAGGCAGTGGCATCACGTGCTACCCACTCTGTACAGGAGGTGGCACCGCTCCTCGTACACTGCATGGGCACAGTTCCTTGTAAAATTCCAAAAAACAAAGAGAACGATAGATAGAGACAGAAAAATACTAGATAAAGGTCAAAACTGCTAAATTGAGTATAAAAACAGAGCACAAAAGGTTGAAATGATTCATATTTGAACATATCTGGAAGTTTCAAACCCAAATGGACTAAGTTAGAAAGAAAATCTGACTAAAGAGAGTTGGAGAAGGAGCCTAGATTCGGACAAGATTTGAGAACTGCGGAATATCAAAACAACTGATACATATCTCTATTCCCTAGTAGAGTCGCCAGATTTGTTAGCTGGAATATTTCACCTTCTACGGACAGTAAGGTGTTCCACTGGTTTGAATGGTTTAGATCTAGAACAAATGAAGGAAAAAGGTTGAAGACCCTCCCTGGACACTGTAGATATCTGGAATGTGATGCTTCGATAGTAACCTTATGTACCTGCAATCAGCTTAAACACGCAAACACATCAAAGCTTCCAGAATATGATCTACTAATCCATGTTAGTGACTAAGGAATCTAACAAAATACATGTGAAATAAAACAACAACAATAATGTGGGATGGAAATCAACTTTGTATTAATATAAAAATGGAGAAGTTTACAACCAATCAAGCCTTAGTGTTGACATGCATCTCCATGAAACCAAGCACTCTCATCCCCATAAGCTCTGACTTTATCTCTCTCTACTGTCCAATGGCTTGGGCCAAATTATCAATCCAACAGCATAACAATACCTTAAGAGTTCTCCCCCTCAACCATGGATATGAGCTTGTATTTATAAGGCTCAATGGATAGGGATGGTTGAGAGATTAGTGGATGAGGTGGCCTCTAAGATCCTAGAATGAGGGATCTCAAGCTCAACTGACCCACAATGATAAGGATAAGGGAGGACACGAGGCTCATGATCTAGAAGCCTCAAGAAATTTCTCTTTTTCTCTTTTTACCTAGGGTACCACATTTCTCCTTCAATTATAGAGCATTTTTGGTAAGAAACACTTATGGACTAAGGGCCATAAGTGATGGAACCGCTTGTGGACAACAAGGGATAGGCGGTGCGAACAAGGTGCCGCTCCTGGACAACAGGGAAAGCATGGTGCTAGGAATTTAGATCAAGCAAATCCATCTCTAGTTCAAGATCCATAATCTCCTTAGTAGGCGCAAAGTTCCCCATCACAGATACAGTGAATGCGCTAGTAGATTCATATGCATATTGATCTTCGTGAGAGGATGCTCCTGAACCAACAGAGACGGTTCACCGAGTACTGAAACCATTCAAGAGATATAAGCATTTCACCTACAGCAGTGGACCAAGCAAAAGAACCCTTTCTTTAATTTGCAACCAGATGAAGGGAGATAACTGTTGATTTGGAGGGATCCATTAAGCTGGGTTCGAGTTTGACTATGATAGGGAGCCATTAAGCTGGGTTCGAGTTCGATTGCAATAGGGAGCCTACTGAGCTGAAGGTCACATAGGAAACCGAATATCGAGCAGACCCGCATAGCTAGATCCAATGCCTCCCAAATCAGTAAGTGAAAACCTCTTCGAACTTATTTGTTTGAGCTCGTGTAGTTTCCATCCCATATGTGATGTGATTAGGGTCAAGTTGTACAAAATAGGTTCTTCAAAGACATGGAAATGGTATTGACCAATGACCAATGCCTCATTTTTCTCCATCCATCCAATTAAGAATTGGGTGTAATCATACTTAGTACTAAGAATGTCCGATAGGGGGGATATTGTATCCACGAACCTTAAAATTGTATTATCCACTACCCTATCATGATAAAAACCTAGAAATTAGCATATTCATTTATCTTACATAGGTTTGGTATTGGGCATATCCAACATTTGACTTATGCCATATTTTGTTACATTACATATTACTGTGGACTGATCAAATGACACAATGACATGTTTTTCAAAGGCAAAATTTTTGCAAACACTAGGTAACTGATTCCGGGAAATGGTAGGTTTGGGTTATGACATTTAGGGCCATATTTGACTCCCAAATATTTAATAAGTTGTGAGATTCTTAAACTTGGTTTGAGAAGCAATAATGGACTCATGGAGGTATGTCATTGATAACATAGGATTGAATAGGTATCCCTATATGTTTATGAGGTGATCATAATTTGGGTTTGATTTCTTGTTGGTCTCAAATAATTGGGGATCATCAACAGTGGACATCTCTTTCTTGATTTGAAAACAGGACAAGATTTAGAAAAAATAGTAGGAAATCGATTTAGCGAATAATATGAGAATAAGATACAAGAATTCAGGTATTGAAGCTGCAAAATAAAGCAAATATTTGTATCTTCCTCGGTTTGTTTTAAATCCTATTCCATTTCACCAAAGCATAGAAAATTAACAGCAACCTATGAAATATCAAAGCATTAGAGCTCTCATTTCATATAAAAAAATCGAAAGGTACCCTCACATTTCAACGCATTGTCTCAAAGATTGACTGTAAATGTTTTAATTTATGTGATTTGGGGGTTTTTTTTACATCCTCTTCCACTTCTGCCATTTATTTCATTTTAACCAGAGCACAGACAATTAACGATGACCTACGACATATCAGAGCGTTGGATCTCTCATTTCATATCAACAAAAATAGAAAGGTACCCTCGCATTTAATTGCATTGTATCAAAGATTAACTGTAAATGTTTTATTTACGTGCTTTGGGGGTTTCAGACCTTAAAGTCTTTGATAAATTCTATGAATCTGGATTTGTACGTCTCAACATGGTGATGTTTTTTGTATTTCCATTATGATTTAATTGATATTCATTTTATGCATGTTTGGTTTGCTCCTCATTTTAAAGGTTAAAAATATACCCTGATTCGATTCATGGAATGCATTCTTGTTATGTCAACTGTTAGAAGGATAAATAAATAAAATATTTATCTCCCTTTTTTCAATGGTCAATGTAAAAAACATTTTGGGCTGACGTTCATTATAAACTCCATGAATTCTCAATCAATTCAAATAGTTCTCCTTTAGTTGGTCGGATTAAACAAAGGATAGAATAAACTGTAGAATTGTATTGCATGTTGGAATACTTTAGGTCCGTTCCATCAATTATAAAAAAAAATTATGCCCAATAACAAAATATCCACCATCTACTATCAACCTATGTGGGGGATCTATTCGGCTTCCCTTCAACCCTAAACAATAACCAATGAAATCTTCTTCTTCCCAGAGTGATATATTTTTCTGCATATTGGACTAGCTTTTGGGTTCAACCGATCTATAAGAATAAGTTCAAACTAGTAATCTATTTCTTAACACCAACTAGATAAAATTACACTTCATACAATTTTGATTATCTAACTTCAATATCAGTTTTTTTCCAATCTACAAATTCTATATAGTATAAGGCTTCTCATATCACATACAATTTTTCTGGAACTTCCATTTCCCAGGCCAACCAACAGCTAAATATATTAGGTCACAGAAAATTTCATATCTATGCTTGATTTCAAATGCCCCATTTTCAAGTTCTAACTTTCTTCTCCACCAAGCCCTTTCATCTAAAGAATAAACTAGATAAAATAAGAGTATTTTCCCACTTCCTAGTACCACTATAGAAAATAAAGAAGTCTCAGACCCACAATTCATAAGGTATTCACTTCAAGGATAAATTGAAGATATTAGATTGTTGTCTAGAGTGAGCTAGGTCATGCAGACTTTTCAATGTATCAAATACAATTATTAATCTCACATCATATCTATCATAATGTAACATTAGTTCTAACACTTGTTTTTTACATGCCAAAAATTGTCATTTAAATAAGACTTGTAAACAAGATATACACAAGTATTGGCAACTTACAACTTGATCACCATTGTGATCTATAAAACCATGATGTTGAACATAATGATGTGGAACATAAATGTAAATATTACTTCTTTAAATTGGTACGTCAAAGGATTCACTTTCCAAATGGGCTACTCCGCAATGCTACTAAATGTGGTTGTATGGCTTAAAAAAATCAACATAAAGAGGCCCCTGGTGGCAAAAATCAAATATACAATTATGCAATTAATTATATTAGAAAGCCCTAACCAAGTGTAGAAATATAGCTCTTATTAATTAAATACAAATATTCAATATTTCATGTCATTTGTTCGATAGTTTGGGATAAAACAAATAAGGGATCATAGAGAGAACCTTTGAGGTGACCAAAGTAGATTGAACAACATAGTTCGCAAAAGGATCTTGTAAAATTTTCCCCAATCAATAATTATTTATTAGCTCTCGAATAATGTAAGGCCTCAAACACAAAATAGGAATAATATATGGGATTATTTTCCCACCAGTAGTATTGTTGGAGGAGCAAGTCAGTAAGCCGACTTGAATGATAGCCGACTAGTTAAAGATTTGGTCGGCCACCTAAGGTCGTGTCGGTTGAGTGAACCAACAGGTAGTTATTTGTAACTGTTTGTAATTCATATATATTAGGCTGTTGAGCCAGATGAGAACTCGGTTCATTTCTTTGTATTGTATGGACCCTCTCATGTTAATATAATCTGTTATTCTATCTACTTGTTCTTATCTCTTGTGTCTGTGATGTATGTATGTTTTAGTATGTATTATTGGTAACCTTATGTGATCTATGAGATTACAACATTGGTTTTGTTGTCGGTAGTACATGTCTGAGATGTATGCAAGCAAATGATATCAGAACAGGAGATTAAGGACTGGTGGGAGCGTAAAGTAGCAAATTATTTGCAGAATTATGCATGGAGAAACAAATTGACGACCGCACAAGAAAAGGAAAGATTCTTTACGGAGACACATGAGAAGTTTGTATAAAAAGTGCCCCAGCTGCTAAAGAAACTCCTGGATGAAAAATATGGAAGGAACTAAATATCAACAATTACTAGAAAAACTTATTCGAGGGGGGAGAACAAACTTGTCAAAGTGGTTCGAAAAGATCACCGACGAATTCTATGAGGAGCAAGCAGTAGAAGAAAGGACTTCAGTGGAAACCATCAAAAAGAAATTATACACAAACATCATCGAGTAATTTTTGTGTTCCTTACTGACCTTGTTGTTTAAGTTCCTGATTGACAAAGGAGTGGGTCACATTGTTGAACCTTGTCCATCACTTCATGGATCACCATTAAACCCTAACTGGGCAAAAAAACAAAAGAGGTGGAAAAAATTCATTGCTGAAAGGGAGTGGGAATAATTCCTAAGCAAGTAGACAGAACTATTCGGGCTTTCTAAAGCGTTGGGTAGGCTATGGGGGGCTAGCTGGTCATATGTTGGGATAAAGTGGAGTGGATTCTAGTCGACTAAGGAAGATACCAGTCACCAGTCATGAGAAGTCAGCCTAAAAAGGAAATCAAGAGGACAGTGTCACACAAAGGTACGACGAACTTCCAGAAAATAGAGAGGGAGAAGAGGCTACAAAGAAGGGAATAAAGAAGAGAAAGAGCCTTAGCGCTGTAGAGAGGAATGAGTAATAGGGTGACTGACCAGGAAAGTGATCCGCCAGAGTCGATTCAGGACTGACAAGAAGAAGGCATGGAAGAAGAGGCATCCCCTATGGAATAATAATTGTGGATAGAGTAGTGAGAAGCTCTCCAATTAGAAGTTCCCCAGGAGGTAAAACCTCTATCTCCGACGGATCCAAGTACCCGGATACAAGCCATTGTCGAAGAGGACCTCGGACTAGGAGCTGGTGACTTTGGTATATGGAGTCAACTAGATGACGAGACATACACTGGTAGACATCTAATTATCTGTCGACCAGAAGAGGGAAATTGGGTTACACTTCAAGCGGTACCCACCAACCGAAGTATCCACGTACTTTACCCAACACATGCAGCAGCACCCCCCTTGCCAAATCAGCTTTGGAGAACACAAAACATTCAAAACTGTGGATGAACAATTGCAGTTGGACATCGACAAAAGAATTTGACAATAACCGACTGCTGGTTGAAGAAGAAACGACAACTAAAACAACCGACAGAAACAAGAGTTTCGTCAATGATAGTTCCGCAGACAGGAATAAGCAAATAACCCCACTTCCCCCACCACCACCTCCACCTCTTGAAGAAGATAGTGACAGTGATTCTGACATGGGTCATGGGTCAACACACATCCCTCTATATGAGTGTGATGAGGACCCTAGATGACACTGGTTCATCTGTGAGTCAGCTTGGGAGGCTAACCAAGTTACGGATGAAGACAAGCAGATGGTGTAGTTCGCTGGTGCCTTGAGGAAAAGGGCATTAACTTGGTACATGACCTTTTCTGAAATAACCCCTTGAGCAACCAAAGCCGAAGTCAAAGCGCAATTCCTATCATTTTTTAAAACTCCAGATGCAAAACATCTGGCAGCAAAGAAGCTAAAGACAACATCGCAGAATCCAGGAGAAACTGTTCATGATTACGATAAATGATGGAAAGACCTTCTTAGCCAATTGGACTATGTTATTGATGAACAATTATTAATCCAGTGGTTTCTTGCAAGTTTATCATAGAAAATTCGCCAACACATAAGTCTGGAGACATTCAAGACTTACGAAGACGTGCTTACAAAATATCTCCAAGTAGAAATGGATGAGGACATACCAGCATAATCCACCGATCACAAACTAGAAGAACAGCTTGAGATCGTACAAAAGTCATTAAAGGAATTAAACCTCAAAAGTCAGTATATCTAGTGCATGAAGTGCTCGACGGCTGGACATTCAAAAGACAACTGTCGATAGGACATCAGCTGACGGGACGTCCAATTTGTGCAGAAAAAATGTTTTTGTGACATTTTCCAAGAGCATGGAGACCACTCGACAAAAGATTGCCCATTCAATATGAAGAATGGTAAAGCATCATGGTGTGCAATTTGTGAAACTAAAAATCATAACACTGCCAACATCCATTTGAATCTCAAGAATCGACAAAATTATCATGCAGTCTATCAGACCAATGCAGTTGCATAGAATAATGAGCAAAACAACGTGCCAAATGATCAGAACAATCAAAGGTACGAAGGTCGAAGATACGAGCGCCGGTATGACAATCGACGTGAAGGATATGGAGGTCGAGGTCAATTCTTTGGGAATCAATACAACCGACCACGTCGACGCATCCAATGTTTCACATGATATAAGGAGGGACACCGACATGCAAACTATCCATACAAGGATAGGACTAACCTAAAATTCTGTACTAATTGTGGTGTAGGGGATCACTCATTAGAGGATTGCCCTATTATGGTTGAAAAGATAAATAAAAAGAAGAATGTTAATGTCTTGTCGTGTGTGCAAAAACATGATATTATCAATACAAAGAATTTACATATCGTAACCCGACAAGGGATGAAAACTGGGAGTGATAACCCCCAAATACGCAAGATAAAATAAAAATATGTTTATCCTAACCCAGTTAAAGAAAAACAAATATATAAAGATGCAAAAAATATATTTAGATAATTTGCTCAACAGGAAGAAGAAGATGATAATCAACATGACACAGTAAAAGAGCTAATACAGTTAGTACAAAAAGATAAAACAATATCACAATTCATCAACTTACTGTATAAAATAAAACACAACAAAAACACTGAAAAACAAACAAAGAATATCTGCAGCTTAAACCAAAAAGATAAAAGTGATGTCAACCCACTTGTCGACTTGGAAATTGAAGGATACCATGTCCGACAAGTTGTACTCGATTTCAGATCACAGGTAAATATTATGACTCGAGACACATGGGAACAGTTAGGCATACCTCGATTATATGAATCGGGAATATACCTGAAACTGGTAGACCAAGGCCTAATTGAACCTATTGGAGTCTGGAAAAATGTCGACACAAAGATAAAATTTATATCGACTAAAGTCAACTTTGAAATTATTAACCCTAAGGAAGGATCCAGTTCCTTCCCAGTGTTAGTAGGTCGACCTTGGGGGAGAAAAATGAAAGCCTCGATATCCTTGGAAAAAGAAAGAATCAAATTAAAAGGGAATAGACAAAAATTCATAGTACCTATTCATCCATCCCAAGGAGAACCTTGGACTGAACCTATCGATGAAGAAGTCGACATCCGACAACTCTATCAGATACAAAACAATCAAGATTATACAAAACCTAATATCTATGGAGAATTTCATTTAGGCAATCAAGACTCAGTAGGATATAATTCAGATGCAGAATTATATGATTGGGAAGTCAAGAACTACAAAATGCAAGCAATAGGGTGCTGGACTATTTAGAAAATACAGAAAAATTCCACCCAACAGTGCTTCATAGTATCCATTGTCCCAAAAATATCTGAAAATAAAATTAGGGAATACCCTACTCTAAAACCAACAGATGTAAACACTACACAAATACCAAGATATAAGGAAAGAGAATCACCAATCATGCATATAGAACAAGTATCCAAAAACATCAGTGAACATGGCCGACTTCAAAGCCTAGTGGAGACTTTTACAGGCCAAGCTGCTAGATGGTGGGATAGACATCAATCAAGACTGCAGACATGGACAACAGCTTCAACTTTATTCATAGAAAGACATGGAGGGAAAAAACTAACTAATCAAGCCCAAATATCTATATTCATTCATGGACAGAATCCAGAAGACCATATAAGGATGTGTGAAAAAGAATGGAAACGACTTGGATACAAAGATGAACATGCATGGCCACACCTGTTCCCATCAACCCTCTCCGACTTACCAAACAAATGGTACAATATGGAATAATCCTGAGGTGAAACATTCCTCTGGCATGAACTCAGAGAAAATTTTATCAAAGATTTCAACTTTATACCACAAGATGAGAATTTGGTCAAAACAGCAAAATAGATTAAAGAATTTATATAGCCGACAAAAAACAAATCCTTAAATGATAACTGACAGACAATGGACTGTAACAATATACAAACTGGGACAATACCACAATTGACAAGACTGCAGTTAGAAAATGAAAATACATAAGGGAAAAGCTTTAGATCGAAATCAAACCATGTCGAAATGACCAAACCTATTCGCACAGTACTCAAAGTTGAAACAACTGACAAGGAGGATAATGACCGAATGACTGCAGTAGACTTCCCTGCCACATTCTCATAGTTTAAGGAAGGAAGTCGACCAATCAATGAAGCCAAACAACTAGAATGGCTAGATGCTAAAGTCAAAACTAGAGAGTTCAACATCTCAAATGATGACCGACCAAAAATGGCAAAGATTGGAGACTATTGGAGTGAAGCACAGACAACATAAATAGTGAACTTACTAAAAGAGTTCCAGGATGTATTTTCCAGAGATTATAAAGACCTCAAAGGTTTAGTCCACGAAATGGGTGAAATGAAAATTGACACTAAACCTAATGTTCGACTTGTGAAGAAAAGACCATATAAACTAGCTCATAAGTACAAAGAGATAGTAAAAAAGGAGATTGATAACATGCTTGCAGTAGGAATCATCTACCCTATTGACCAATCAGAATGGGCAAGTCTAATGGTTGTTCAACCTAAGAAATATGATCCGACCAAACTAAGAATTTGTGTCGACTTCAGGGATTTAAATAAAGTGACTCTAACAGACCCATTTCCAACTCCTTATGCAGATGAAATCTTAAATGAGGTTGCAGGACATGAATGCGACTCATTTATAGATGGATTCTCAGGTTATAACCAAGTGCCAATAGCTAAAGAGGATCAGAAAAAGACAACATTTGTATGTGAATTTGGCTCATTTGCTTACAGGGTTATGCCTTTTGGACTTGAAAATGCACTTGCAATATTTTCAAGGATTGTGGTCAAAACATTCCAAGAATATATTTACAAAACCATGGCAGTATACTTTGATGATTGGACAATATACTCCATGTTAAAATACCACTGCAAATGGCTAAGTGTTATCTTGGAAATATGTTGACAAATCCAGTTAGCTTTGAACATCAGGACGTGCGTATTTGGGACCCCCATAGGGATATTGTTAGGGCACATTGTCTGTAAAGAAGGCATTAAGGTTGACTTCACAAAAATAAAAATTATCCTCGACTTAAAACCACCAGTGAACTCAAAACAAGTCAGGGTGTTACTAGGTCATACAGGATATTACAGAAAATTCATAAGATATTATTCAGACATGACCTATGCACTAGAAGAACTATTAAGGGAAGATAAACAGTTCGAATAGACAGAAGAGTGCCATATATCATTTGAAAAACTAAAAAGAAAGCTAGTCGAAGCACCTATCCTAAGGTTTCCAAACTAGTCAACTAAATTCCATGTCCACATCGACGCATCAGGTCTAGCAATAGGAGCAATCATAACTTAGCTAGGAGATGATGGAATGGATTATCCTATATTTTACAGTAGAAGAAAACAAAACAAAGATGAACAAAACTACTCGATGACAGAAAGAGAAGCATTAGGAATGGTCTTTGCACTACAAAAATATCGACACTACCTACTAGCTAACCCATTTGTCTTCTATACCAACCACCAAGCACTAAAATACCTTGTCAATAAGCCACTACACCATGGAAGAATCTGTCAATGGATACTTCTATTCCAAGAATTTGAATTCAAAGTCGTTGTCAGACCAGGTAAGTTAAATGTCGGTCCCGACCACTTATCCTAAATCGACATAGGAAAGGAACCGACAGGAGTCGAAGATGACTTACTGGATGCACATATATTTCAAATAGAAGTAGTCCCAGCAGAGTTAGAGGAAATAACTCAATTTTTAGAAGATGAACAAGCACCAGAAGGTATGAGTACAAAGAAGAAACAAATTTTAGCCATGAAAGTTGCACCATATAGCATCATAAATGGATTCTTGTACAAAATGGGCTTGGACGACATCATTAGGAGGTGTGTACTAGAACGTGAAAGAAATAATATCATGCATGAAGCACATTATGGACCTACTCAAGGACACTTGCAAGCAGACACGACTGCAAATAAAATCCAACAATCAGGGTTGTGGTGGCCGACACTTCACAAAGATTGCAAAAAATTTGTAAGCCAATGTGACCAATGTGACCCCTTCCTAGCACAAAAATGCCTTTAATATCAGTAAATCCAAGTTTGACATTTGAAATTTGGGCTATCGACTTCATAGGACCATTTCCCATACCAGCAAAAAGAACAGGTGCAAGGTACATAATAACTGTAGTTGAGTATGTAACCAAATGGGCAGAGGTAGAACCAATCAACACATGTTCCAGTGAAATAGCCACAAAATTTATCTATAAAAATATTATCACCCGATTTAGATGTCCACTAACCCTAATCAGTGACCAGGGAACACACTTTATCAATAGAACTATCAAAGCCCTAACAGACCACAAACTGACCATCATTGGAGTACAACATACCATCCTCAGTCGAATGGAGCAATTGAAGCATTTAACAAAACACTAACAAAAGGATTAACAAAAATATGTAATGCAGACAAAGACGATTGGGATGAAAAAATACATGCAGTACTATGGGCATACAGAATAGCATACAAACATTCAACCGACCAAACACCCTTTCGACTAATGTATGGAAAAGAAGTAATAGTCCCATTACATTTCTGACAACAGACACCTATTATCACAGAGATTTTACATGTCGATGTCGAACAAGGAAGAAAGGACCGACTATTGCAACTAAGTAAACTCGAAGAACACCGACTAATGGTGATACAACATCAAGAAATCCAGAAACAGCAACAAAAGGCATGGCATGATAGAAACATCAGATACAAAAACTTGTCCGTAGGAGACCTTGCTTTACTATACAATAGTCAAGTAAAAGGCAAACCTAAAAAGCTCCATACATAATGGATGGGACCTTATGTTTTCGAAGAAATACATGCCAACGGATCAGTCCGACTAAGGACATTACAAGGCATAGTATTTCGGAAGCTCGTTAATGGAGCCCGACTAAAACGCTAAAAAAAAAAAAAACATATAACGACCATAACGGTTAAACAAAAGCTATAAAAATCTAAAAATCCAAAAAGCAAAATAGTACCGATACATGCACAAAACTATGACAGGGAAAAACCATTTTCACAATCGACATCAGGCCCATCGACATGATACCATCGACCACTTTCATAACCGACATCGATCGACGACCTCAATAGTCCCATCATGCATTCATGACTTTGAGCGCCAAAACCAAATCACCAATAATGCACACTCAAGTGTTCTTGCTGGACCATCATGTCCGCAATTAATACACCCATTGACAAAAACATCCAACGTTTCAACTATAAATACTGAACCGCCAAAGGATCATTCACCACAATTCAAGCAGAGAGAGCAACAAAGCAACCAGACGACTAAAATCCAAGAACACCGAAGTAAAATCGACTAGAAAACCGACAAGATGGCACCAAAATAGACCAGAGCCTCAGCCAATACCAAGGAACTACAGACCTCGGATACACCATTAGTGAGGAGAGTAAAGAACATCAAGAATGCTAAGATGCAAGAGGGCTCATGGACAAAACTATGGACCGAGATAAAAGAGTGGGCTTACATTGACAAGAAGCCTACCCCCGCTGTAGAGAAGATACAACACAGTACCATTGTAAATTATGTCAGCATGCCTCTAATGGCCAGTTTTGCAGGCACAAAAGAAACAGTAGTAAAATTTATCATAAGTCGGTACCACAATGGCCGATTTTACTTCGACCGACCAGTCGACATCTCTGGGGAAGTCATTTACAAACTGACAGGGCTATCAAACAAAGGAGACCCAATACCCATTGGTATCAAAGAAGGATTGGTCAAAGAACTAACAGGGTCGGCATCGGAAAAAAACTCGAAATGGTTAATGATTAGTCACATAACACATCGAACACCACAGATTGTGGCCAAAATCATAGCTATTACACTCACAATGGCCGGTCGTGGAAGCGACCTCAAACTGGATATGTTAGAGGAAGTAGACACTATTGCAACCAATGCAAAGGTATACAAATTGGATGAGTATGTCGTCAACATGATCAAAAACATCTATGAGAAATGCCAAGATATGGGAGGAATTATCAAGTTCCCATCCCTTATCATATGGATAGTAATGTTCTCTATTTTCCCTGAAGGAGACAAAAAATTTCAAGAACCAACTAGTTTTCATATGTGGAGATTCAAACCATTCTCCTAGAATGGAACAATGAAGGAACTTGCCAATGGAAAGGTGTTTTTGGAAAACTGGCTCTGGCAGCTCAAAGTCCGCACAACCAGATGGAGGGTGCCTCAGAACATCCGACGAAGTCTTCCCAAAAATTCCCACATCCAACTAGAGCTTGACCATACCACGGTGTGGTACATGCAGGGTGCCAAAACAAATGCAAATATCCTCGATTACTATATGACAGTCAAAGAAATATTTCGGGAGCTATCTCGACAAGCTAGAACAAAATTTCCCATACCAGAAAGAGCAAAGGAAATAGACTTCTCAATAGAGGAGCCATTGACAGACCAGGAGAAGGAGGAGGATTATGAGCTTAACTTATACATCAATACCTTTGTGTTGGAGGAGACACTAGTCAAAGGCACTGGCCAACTACAAATCATAATCAAGCCCCCGACAATACAAAGGGAAGAGACACATGCAGAACAACAGGTAACCAATCCGGCTGAAGAAAGTCTCTTCCTGACCCAAGACCCAAGGGGAGAAATAGAAACTAAAAATCCAGAGTATGCTCTCACCAAAGACAATATAACTAGATTGTCGAAGGAGATAGCAGCCTCGAGAAAAAGAAAGAAAACACAGGAACAAGAGCAAGGGAAAGGTAAGCGTAGGCTTATCATTGCAGAGTCTTCAGAGGATGAGGAGGAACTGGCATCTATGGCCCTCAACATAATAGAGGACACCACCACAAACAAAGTGTCAGTGGAGACCCAATTTCAAAAATTTGTTGAGGCAGGGGCACAACAAGGTCAACCAAAGAAGGATAAGAGCACAAACACTTCAACGGCCGAAAATGTTGTGGATCTTGTGTCTACACCCCCACCTCCGTCTCCGACAAAAATGACAGAGGAGCTAATACCTCAATAGCTTTCAATAAGCCCACTGGACTTATGCAAGAATGCTATGTTGGAGGATGTGAAGGAAAAATACGATCGTGACAGAGACCTCCAGGAATACATTGAAAAACTTCCTGAAATATTCACCACGGTACAAAAACTCTCTACCAAAGCCCCTTTGTTTGAAGCTGGTGGATCCAGACATCTGTTACAGAGAGAAATTCCTCTATCCAGCTAAGTTCTTTCCATGGTGGCGATGACAGATAGTTGCCATCGATGACTACCCCTATGCGGGGATATATTTCCGAGGGGAACTGGACATGCCACTACCACCAGGATTGGCATACGGTGACATAGGTAACGAATCTCGACCCTCTCTTTAAATTTTTGAGTTATTTAATTTTTTGTGTTTTCTAATTATATGGAATCAAAAGACATGTTTTTGGGTGACAATACATAGTGAAATATACCATCTGCATGCATATGTGGGACCATGGCGGCCTGAAGGCTTCCCTCATCATAGACGGAGCAGAAGAGGAGATGATATCACGGGTGTGGATGCACAGCGGACGCTCCAGAGCATTCATACCAACTTTGTGAAGTTGACACACAGAGTGCCCATGGCGCAAGTCGAGGACTTTCCTAAGGCTATGCAACACCAGGTGGTGGGTGTACCATGAGCATGGGTGTGATTATTCCGATAGATAGCTAGAGCCGTAGTGACATTCCATGATCACAACCCCCCTCCTCCTCCACAGGCTTAGATACCTAGGAATGATACATTTTGTATTACCGTGTATTATATTTTGGTGGCTTGAGAGCCCCATTTTTGTATCATGACTCTATGTATTACCACGTTTTGGATGTTTATAAAAAAAATTATGATGATCAGTTTATTTATTTACATGTGTAAAATTTGTGTTTGTGATGAATTTATTGTGTATGAAACAAATGCCAATCTAACACGTAGTTAGCATATGAGTCAGCAACTTGATTATTAATTCTTGGAATATGTATGTATGTTATATTGTCAAATTGTCATTCTCACACATAATAATCTTCTTAATAACGTCGGATCTCTAACATGGTACAAACCATTAAGCTGTGACACTACTAACTCCAAATCAAGACATACCTCAAGAGAGAGAATGCCATGTAAAATGGCATCCCGTAGAAGCTCAATAATGGCACTATATTCAGCAACATTGTTTGAATATGGCCGTAAACATACGCCTCAGTGAAGACAATACCTGACCCATAGGAGTATAAACCCCCCAAGTAGCAGAGGCTGAGTGTTGAGTGTGACGGCTCGCACCATCCGTGAATCCTATGTAGGTGGAAGATTCCATTGACATCTGCCAAAGGAAACGGAAACTAATCACAAACCTGATCAGTATAAGAAAAATACCTACCTATGAAAAACTGTACAATAATATACAATAACTAGCCTTGGCTGAAAATCATACATAGTACTTCTTGAGATAGAGCCCATTCTTAGGCTCCACCAAGGCCATTCCCTCATAATCCACTAACTCATAAGCACCCTTCTCTAACACATGTTTGACGACATAAGGACCACGCCACATGGGGTTAAACTTTCCTGCCCCCAAGGGTTCTTTCGGTTGATCCCACAAAAGGACCAAGTCTCCCTCACGAAACCTCCTTGGATGGACAGACTTATCGTACTGGACCTTTACGTGACGTTTATTTAATTCTAGAGCCACCAAGGCATCTCGACACTGCTCATCAAGTTGCTCAAGGTGGACCAAATGCTCCTCCAATGGGGAAGTGTTCGGTAAGATCTCTACAGCTAGTTTCAAAGAAGGAATCTCACACTCAACCCACAATACCGACTCCACTCCATGTACAAGTTGATATGGAGAAAAACCCATGGCAGTCTTAATAGCAGTTCTATATGCCCGCAAAGAAAGATATAACATGATGTGCCAATTATTCTTGCTCTGTGCGATGGTTCGTTGGAGAATGGATTTGAGTGACTTGTTCACTGCTTCTACCCATCCATTCACTTGAGGGTAGTAAGAGGAGGAATGCTCTTGCTTGTACCCTAACTTTTATGCCAACTCTTCCATCATATGATTCTGAAAGTGCAAGCCATGGTCAATGACAAGCTCTTTCAAAATCCCAAATCGAGTAATAATATGGTTGAATATGAAGTGCACAGTTGTCTCACCGTTGGATTTAACTGTAGGCATAGCCTCAACCCATTTCATGAAGTAATCAATAGCCACTATGATATGATGATGCCCCCCAGCTAATGTTGGGTTGCAATCCATAAAATCAAGCCCCCACTTAGTGAAGGGACCGACGATGATGATGGGATGTAACAGGGCAGTTTTCGAGTGCATATTATGTGCAAACACCTGGAAAGGGTGGAACCTCTTGACCACATCTATACAATCCTTAAAGATTGACGGCCAGAAATAACCTGCTCTTAAGATTTTTTGGGTTGTATAAAGCCCAGATAAATGACCACCACATGCCCCTCTGTGGCAATCATTTAGCACTACCTCAACCTCCTCATGAGTTGAACAATGTCGTAAAATGGAATCTACCCCACGGCGGTACAAAGTGTTATCCACTATGAGGTAATTCTTAGACACGTGATGTAATCGTCGTCGTTCATCCCATGAGAGGTGAGTAGGGACCTTCAATGTTTGTAAATATATAATGATATCCCCATACCATGGGTCTAAAGTTGAGATTAAGAAGATGTGCTCATCGATAAACATATCTTCACAAACCAACTCCTCGTCCTCACTTGGGAAATCCAATATAAGCTCTGCAAAAATTAACAATTTCTTCGATTTTGCCGAAACAAACTCAAGATCGAATTATTGCAAGATGACAATCCATTTATTATATTTTCCCCCAATCATCCTTCGAGTGAGGACGAATTGAAACGGATTGACATGGGCTACAACCAAGGTTTGGCGAAGGAGAATATAATGTCTCAATCATTGAACCGCATGTATAGTAGCTAAAGCAAGCTTCTCAATATGAGAATAGCGGATCTCTGCATCAATAAGATTCTGGCTCAGATAGTATATGACATGCTCTTGGAGCTCCTCATCCTCTTGAACCAAAACCATACCAATCGTCTCCATGGACGTGGCCACATAAAGTAGAAAATCACGGCTATACTCTGGGGGACTAATCACCGGGGCCGATGCTAGGGCTCGCTTAAGCGCATCAAAGGACTCTTGGGCTCTCTCATCCCAACAAAAGGTGGTGTCCTTCTTCGAAAGACGCATGAAGCCTCTAGTCAAATTGGAAAATTTGACAATGAATCTCCGTAAGAAGTTTGCCATGCCTTGCAAACATTGAAGATGACGAATATTTTTCAGGGGAGACAACTGAAGTATTGCCTCTACCTTCAAACGGTCGACTCTTATACCCTCTTTAGAAATGATGAATCCTAACAAGTAACCTGACTTCACACAAAAGATGCACTTGTGAGGATTTAACCTGACCAAATAATGGCGGCATCTTTCAAATACCAATCTCAAATGATAGGAATGACGCATTCTCATACGAGAATGAGTAGCAAGGTCAACCAAAATACTTCGATAATAGATTTGAGATCGTGGAAGATCAAGGTCATTGCCCGCTGAAAAGTAGCTCTGGCATTCTTAAGGCCAAAAGGCATTTTTCTATATGCAAAAGTTCCCCAAGGAAAAATAAATGTAGTTTTATGTTGGTCCTCGGATTTAATTTGTATCTGATTATATCCGGAAAAGCCATCCATGAAGGAAAAAACCTCGCTACTCGCACACTCATCCAAAATCTGATCAATAAATGGTGTGGGGAAATTGTCCTTAGGATAGGCACGATTCAAATCACGGAATTCAGTACATATGCGGATCGCTCCATGCTTCTTATCCACCAGAATAGGTTTTGAAACCCACTCCGTCAAGGGAACGGGATAGATAAAATCGGCTTTCAACAGTTTCTCTATCTCTATCTTAATCGCGGATGCTTTCCTAGGATTCACTGCATGCAAGCGTTGGGATATGTCTTAATCTCGTGTTCGAAAATACGAGGGTCGATACCTGGTATTTCATCGTAAGACCAAGCAAAGATATCACAGAATTCTTTAAACGGCTCAGTGTATTCTTGAATCTCAGCATGGGAACATTCTTCCCCAATATAAACATTCTCCATCCTGCCAGGATCACGAGAGATATTGATAGGAATCATTGGAGATATATTTGTCATGTTTCCATCAGCCATCGGACCAGGAGAGCTTAATGGAACCATAGGACTACCAATTCTCTCACTAAAAAACTCCCTAAAGTCCTCACACTCCAAGCAGTCAAGCTCGGGAAGAAAGTAAGATCTATGATGGAGCTCTTCCCATGGTGGCTCAACTCTAGACATGGCCTCAATAATTGCTTCGTCTAAAGGGAAAACACTATCAAGGTAGTCATGCACGTGAGAAGACTGTACTGCCCATGCAGGCAGCACATAAGGGTCCTCCTCCTCCATCCGTGAAGAGGAAGGCCTGGGATCTACAACACACTCAATATTAGCTTGATAAGGTACCATAGTTGCAGGAAACGGCACGTCCATCATGATGGGCTCACTCAGAGTACTCGGTGTAGGAATAATCCAAGGATATTCCATATGACTCGTGCAAAAAGACACCGATCTCATAGATGTCGAAGCCTCACTGGAACTAGACCCTATCATAAGGATCAGCTCAGAACAACTTAAACTTTCCATGAGGGATGGATACATGCCTACACCCACACTCCCAATTGCCGGCTAAGAGTGCTCAATGATCGTGATCGATGCTCCCGAAGATGCGGTAACCGACGGGTTCTTGAATGACGTTTGATCAATCGTGACTATCTTCCCGTTAAATGGAAAGCATACAACACGAAATAGGGAAGAAGCTATGGCTTGCATACTATACATCCAATTCCTACCAAGAAAGAGATTCTAGTCAATGGGTGCATCAACCACCTCGACCTCTATCACAACTGTCTTCCCTCCCAAATGGACCTTAAGGGAAGGAAGGATCCCGTGCGGTCTAAACAATCTCCCATCGAACGCAATTACATGGTCGCTGATTTAGACAACTCAGGGGAACCTAAACCCTTCCAACATGATAAAGACATCACAAAAGCAGCAGCACCTTCGTCAATCACAGTGCGCTTGACAGTCATGTTAAGAAATTCTACGTGAATCAAAAGAGACACATAATAAGGAAAGTGAGGCTGAAGTCCTGCGGTTTCAAATTTAATCACGGAGGAAGAATTATCATCATCCACACCAAGGGTAGAAATCAAAGCCTTCCTTTGTGAAGGACAACTCTGAAGCACTTCCATTGCAGACATCGCACAAGGAGTGTAGCCCAAATCCTCGACAGCTGAATAGTTCTGGGTGGCTCGGGCATTAGGATTGTGCCCCAAACACTTAAGGACTCCCTTAGGAATGTGAGATGTAGCTTCAGGTTTATCCATAGGTTTCTCAATATGCAAAGGAGTCCCTGGTGAATTAGGCTCCTTTCCTGGGCTGGGTTGTGACGAACCATAGTCTTTCGCACGGGTCACAACTTTCGCAACATGTACCATGTTAATGCAACCACAACCACTACGCTCCGGCAAATCTTGATCACCACCAGACTGATCATGGGTCCTTGATTTCATATTTTGATTGTGAGGTAAAGGGTTAGTCAGCACAGCTGGGCCCTATGCCAAGAATCTCAAGGCTTCATCGATACGATGGCACAAGTAAGTGAGGTGACCGTCCTTACACAACTTGCAAGGAAATTTAACCTTACATTTAGCTTGCTTGTCCCCCCCAAAATTACAGGCATTCTTGTCATTATTATTAGCATTCTCATTCCTATTCCCACCCTTATGATTATTCTTACCCTTCTTTTTATTCCATCTGGACTACTGGTTACCCTTCTGGTCTGACGATTGCACTAAAAGCACACTCATCATTTGGGTGGGTTGAAATGAAGCCATGGCTTGTCCTGAAGTAGATTGGTTGATTGACAATTGACTAACTTGTTTTGCAACCGAATCCGCAGGCTTAGCACTCGCACAACCAACAATTCCATTGGCATGTGGTCTAGGTTTAACATTGGGGTCGAAACTAGAACGCGGAGCATTGGGAATGATCTCATATAACAAACCGGACTGAGCATAAATCAAATCCAGTTCCTACGTCCTAAAAATGTCTTGTTCCTCATTTTTCACTCCGGATGTAGAAACATCCTTCGCTATATATGGCAACAACTACTTAAGGAACCATTTGAGGAGGAATTCCGGTGGTATAAAGGCTTTAATTAAGCTCTTCCGTCTACGCCACTCTTGGATGTGGTCCGAGATATGTGTGGCTTTATCCTACTGAAATGTTGACAAGAGTTCAGTACCAACGTCATAACGCACTGGTAACTGGAAGTGGTTAAGAAAAGTCATCGCTAGGTCATCGAACAAAGCGAATGCCCCTCTAGGTATCTCTTTATACCATTTCACGGCAGGCCCTGTAAGGGTGCGTGGAAATAACCTTAAATGGATTGAGTCCTAGTGTAAGGAATTCGAAGAGCACCATAGGTGAAAGGTGGTAACATTTTCACTCGGATCCTCTCCCGGTTTGCCCTCGAATTTGGGTATGTCCAAGGGAAGCTTAGTAGGGACAGCCGGCCAAGCCGGGCCATGAGCTACAGGATCGTTCGTCAATCTTGACAAGTCAGGAATATTCAGCATTGCAAGGAAAGGGAGCCTAGGATGATTAGGTTGATGGACCACTCCCTGATAGTTCTGATTCACATAGGTCTAATTACCATAACCACCATGGCCTTGGCCATAGTGTCGTCCTTCCGTTTGACCCTTATAGGGTGGCATGGAAGCACCATAGTGTGGTGTACCTTGACTATTCGGAGCTACAAAGCCATAATTTGGAGAGTAAGCAGGCTGCTGATACCCGTAGCCATAAGGTGAAGAACCCTATCCATACTGTGCCCCATACTAGGGTCCATAAGTCATCACATGAGATGTCCCATGAGACACTCCGTAAGTAGGAAAATACACTCTGGAAGTAGGAATATACATTCCAGAAGTAGGAATATGACCTCTAGAAGTATGACCATGACCTCTCGAAACAATGGGCGGTGCATGTACCTGAGACACAACTAGTCTAGTAACCGTAGCACGGACATGACTTGTAGCAACGTTTCAGCCCGAAGGACCACGTGAATGAGGTGGAGGGTGAACATTCGAAGAACTAGGGATAGAGGACGAAGGGACCTGTGTAATTATGTACGTGCTATTCCCTATAGTCACTCATCTTGGATCTGGTATCCTAATAGGATCACTAACCCTAGACCTAGGATTAATATGTGATGTATCTTCCACCGCCGGGATGGAAGGTGCAATGTGACTTGTGCTCTCAAAGCTCTCCGCATGGTAAGGAATGAGAGTGCCCACAGGCATAGTGTTAGGCTCAAACTCAGATTCGACATGGAATGCCAAATCATGTGTGGGAAAACCAGACATACCATAACTACCATAACTAGTGCTCGTGGGTTCAAAATGATTCTCATCATCCTCCGACATTCCATACCAGCGCTGTGTCAATGGGGAATCAACCCTAGAGTAAGTAGGTCTATCATGAAAGGTTCCTATCTCAAAAATCACAAGACCTAACTCAGTCAAGTCAGGTAAAGGATCATAGTTAGGAGTAAACTCCCCATCTTCCACATGAATGGGAGAAGGTGGTTCAGGAATACCTTCTATATGGTCTCCCATGGTGTGTGAATCAATGTGCGAAGTAGTCTGCCTGGACTGTCTATTTCTCTCTCCCAAAGGAGGAGGAGATGTAGAAGGTAGAAGTACTGCTAAACAACGAAAACGGCGAGGAGCCACACCCAAATCCACAATGACTCAAAAAATATAAAAGACTCTCTATCTATGCAAACCCTAGGCAAGCTAACGTGCACAGAGGAATCACCAATAAAATATAAAGCCAAATACAAGAAATCAAGGGTAGGATAAGTGATCTCCCAAATGAAGTAGGTATGTCTTGCCTAGGAGAGGCTTGAGACTCCCATACACAACAAGCGGAAGTACGTAACCAATTATTGTGGCCCTCAGCTTCAACACATAAAGAGACTGTGCTGTCCGACCCTAACCTGGCCGGGACACCCACAGAATAACCCCTGCAAAGTACCCCCTCGATATCCTAGGTAAGGCCACTAAGGTCACCTCAATATAATCAATGCTCAGGCTGACAGTCACAGGCAGTATTGACCGTATGGGCAGGGTAGCAAAGCTCAAAACTCTCAAAAGAGCCCCGAGATATGAATACAATCCTGGAAATATCTCCGGTGCTACTCAGTTATGACTAGGGGTCATCCCAATCAATAACCACTCACACTGCCTCGTGCTTAACTCCCTTTTGAGAGGAGGATCCTGAGAAACACTGGTTATACCAAAGAATTTCACACACTCACATGGACAGACACATACATGTTGTTCTTTAGTGGTATTGGAGAATTTACTCACAATGAACTATTCCAAGACCCTAAAACCTAATCTTGTTGGTGAACCCTATCAAATAAAATAGTGTAGTTCATTTTAATTAAGCGTTGATTTTAATTGGATTTATTACTCAAAAGAGGTATATGGCCGTGCAACTAATGGCGTTATGACACAACATGAAGTAAAATGCACACCTAACAATCAATGCAAATGCATTGTGTCCATGAAAAAATAGGGTATGCTACTACATGAAATGCACAATATTCTTCAAATGATAAATACAAGTTTTCCTATATGAAATCCTGACTAGTACTCCAAAGCAAATATAATTACTATGCAAAATGCAATCCATGATGGTAAGCAAATATTTTTGGATTTTTCGAAATAAAAATGAGATATAAAAGCAAAAGAATGGCTCTACAACCCTTAAACTCTGCAAGCACACTCAAGCAGCACTCAAGCAAAGTACTAAGGTAAAATAAATCTAATCCACTAATCCAAAAATGAAAAATCGAAAATGCAATGACAAGAACATTCTTAAAAAAGAAATTTACCCTAAAAAAAATGTCTCTGGTAAAAAACAGAGGTGTATACAGACTATGGCAGTATCAAAGGAGACTCAGCAATCATCAAAATTCACCCAGCAACCCTCCAACTTCCTCTAGAAGGAAAAACTAAGGGCATACATGACTGTTCGCAGTAAACCCGCGTGTGTACATGGAAATAGCAGTGAAACCCACGTATATACATGATTGTGAGTTAAAAACTCGCGTATAGGAAGAAAGATGCATAAAAATAAAGGCAAACAAACAAGCTGAGACAAACTTCACACCAATCAGACACTACCAGGAAAACATGCCCCCAGACCCGACACAGAAACAAGAGAAAAAGAGCAATTCAAAGCCATTGAATGCCGATAGAAAACCCCCAAAGGACAACTACTAGGAACTCCCCAGCGAAGTCACCACTTCTGTTATGGATAGAAATACCTATGGCTTGGGGTACCACAACAGACAGCTTGACTCTAGAAATCAATCCTTTCCAATATGCAATAGAAATTAAATATCTAACACTAAAGGATCAGACCTCATACCTTATTCTGAACGGTTGAAGTAGATCCCCATTGAGCTTTCCAACTTCAGCTTGAATTGATAAATCACTTCCTCAACAACAAGTAAACAAGACAAGCATACTATATATATTGGTGTTATATCTATTCTAGCATATATAATCAACAATGTATAAGCATTTGAAATCATCCATGGATAAAATATTCATTCAAACATACATTATTGGATAGGAAAAGATATTTCTATTAATATAAAATTAGAGATTACAATGGATACAACCTCTGTCGGCACGTCTGCGAATTGGAGAAACTGAATCCCCCACTTGGGCATCCACCACCTCAATCCTTCATCTCTTGATAGCAAGCTCACAAGCAAAAGGCAAGCTTGGGAAGAACACAAAAATGCTCCAAGGGACAAAGGGATGCAGACTCAAGCACAAGTTCCGGCAACAATGGACTATAGTTTCTTTGCTCTCAATTCTCTCTTATGCCTTCAATGTACCAAAGAGTTCCTTATATAGCTTTTCAAAGGGGTAATGAAAGCTCAAATTTGAGTGATCTCAAGGCATATGGAAGGCCAGGAATCAAGTGAGTCGGATCCATGTCAAGGAAAACTCCAAAAGGATTTGGATTATGCACACATACCAATGTACGCGGTTTTAGGGGTCAAACCCACGTATATACGCGATTATAGGTTTAAAATTTGCGTGTATTAATTTTCACATGCTTTTAGGGATGGTCTAGGAAACATCAATGGACAAAAAATGGTCCAAGGGGTCTAAGGAGTCTGCAGAGGGACAGGGGAAGGCCATAAAAGTGTGATTCACCTAGAGTGGTAAAATCAGCTAGTGACAACATCCTGGCCAAGTACTCCAGAGGCTAAATACTTTTGCAACTATGACTTCGACCTTTGAGAGAAACCCTGACAAAGAAGCTGAAGTTGTCACGCGTTGGATCACGTCTATCACTCTGACCAACCCTGAACCGACTGGAGATGAGGAAGGAGAAAACATGGATGACATAAGTCAAGAAATCGACCAAATGTTCTCCGACCTAGATTCACCCCCTCAGATTGAAAATCCACCACTCAACCACACTTCCACCAACCCCATCACACCCAACCATTCACCAACCCCATCACCACCACCTCCTAACTCAGAACCCTTAATTCAACCAACTGCACCAGAACCACCTCCACCACAACCATTAGCGACAACCGCATCCACTTTTGGACCCTCTTCATCCAACCAACCATAGGCACAACCATATGTAGGAGTCATCCCACCACCCCAACCAAAAATACCATCCACCATTGCTGCCCCACAAATAGAAAATCCAGACCTGACTCTTGTAGGTACATAGGTGCCGAAACAAGTAGAAACACAGAGGCACAAGAAGAAGAAGGAGAAAAAGAAGAAGGAACATCATGAACAGACAACAATGGTCCACATCAGTCAACTTGGGTCGACCACTACAGTCGATGCAACCAAGTTGAAATATGCAGAGCTAGGACAACTCCTAGAAACACTGGCAATTGAAGCAAAGACAAGGAGCCAGCAGAGACATAAGGAGCTCGACAACAATGAAAAAGAACAAGTCAAGTTTCTCAACAAATGCATAAGCCTTGTATAAACGGTGATACCAGGACCAACAGAGGTTGACACCGACAAACCACTAGAAAAATCTTATCAGCTGTTTGAGAGCATGGTGTCAGCGTTGCAGGCACAAATTCAAGACACAAAAGAGGAGCAAAAAGAAGAGACCATCCAACTATTGATGGAGCAGCACATAGCCTTTGCAGAAGCATACAAGGTATTGCAAGATCACATGGAGGAGTCTTTCATTACAGAAGAAGTACTATGAGACTGGCCTACTTACTACGGGCAATTCTATCAGTGAACCAGGCAGACCCAATAAGAGATCCAAGCACTAGAGAAGAGGAAAAGCACTAACGAAGCACTCAGACGCACAATTGAAGATCAAATAGTGCCTGAAACAGCTAAACTACAAAAGCTCAAGCGAGAAGCACATTAATGGGTGCAGCAAGCCATTCCAAACCTGGAAAAAGTAGACATCATCTACCCGTAGTGTTGCAGCTGCAACATTTTTCCAAAATTCTAAAAAAAATTTGGACCCTCCTTTACTTTGAATAAGTTGGTTGTCTTCCTGGTTTCAGTCTGATGACTTTTGGTCTATGGATTTTGGAACGTTTTCCAGCTCTTTGGATTGCTGTCAATCGATCTGTTTTTCTTCTTTAATGCTTGAAAGAATCCCATTCTTGATCGAGCTCACCATTGTTTTTGCATATCTTTCAAAACCTTTTGAATCGGGAGTTAAGTTATTGATTTTTCCGCCATTGCGGGTGGTTTTCGATTCTTCACCATTGCGAATGGTTTTGATTGTCCCGCCGTTACGGGTAAGTTTCGGTTCTCTGACGTTTCGGGTGGTTTTTTATTATTCATCAGAAGGGTTGAGTTCTCCCTCATCCGACGTCGCGGACAAATCTTCACTCTGGGCGTCCGCCGTTGCGGATCATGTTGGGCTTTGACTTTATCTTACCCTCCGATCTGCGCTTTGAGTTGTCTTTCGGCTGCATATCGGAGCCCATTTGCTTCATGCTGTCCGCCGTTGTGGATGGAGTTCAACTTATGAACGCCCGCTGTTGCGGAGGAGTCCAAGTTGTCTGTCTCCGATCTCGGTCCTCACCAACTCCCAATCATTGTTGATTCACGCATTATATTAGCCGTTGCGGGTGATTTGGTGCTGGGGACTCTCCGCCGTTGTGGAAGATCTAGGGTTCTAGCCACTCGACTCAGATTTGGTTTCACGGCCGATTTAGAGCTCTCGCACGTGCAACTCTTTTATATATACAGGGACGGGATTTGGATTTTTCTATTGTTGTTTTGGGCCCGAGCTGTCGTTTCCCCTCTGCGCTATCGATTCCTATACCCTCGTGGACTATCGTGCTGGTGTTTGCATCCAGGTGTCAATTGGAAGCTCAACCGTCCTCGCCCCGTCAGCTTCACGTCGCTACCAGGTAGGCCATTCTTGCCATGCTTTGTTCTTTTCAAGATTTGTATGCTGCGGTTAGATGTTTTAGGAAAGCCCCGTTTTATATACGAACAAGGGTCCACCGCTGTTTTGGTTTGCCATGGTCGTTTTCCTTGCCCGCCCGGCATTTTGCTCCCGCGTATTGAGATTTGCCGTTAGGTTAACTGTTTGCGTTTTGGGAAGGGGGGCGTTTTCTTTAAGGCTTGCATTTTATTCATTGTTGACCTTGTCCTGTTTTTCCACCCCGCACGCAGTGTATGAAGGCGCGGTGCAGGCGACCATTACGCCGCCTGCACTTAGCGTCTCCCTTACGATGATGAGGCCCAAAGAAGTTTTATGGTGGTTTTCTGGTGGTCGTATGCTTCCCCCCCCGGTGGTGTTTTTCCCATTTACCCGGTTTCGAACCCCATTTTCTGCCCTCGCCGTCCCGCACAGTCCGTCATCTTTGGCTGTCTAAAACCTTAAGTGGCTATGAGAGCTGTGTCGCTGTAGTGTTTGTATTTTGGAGGTAGCGTGTACAATGGCTCCGATGAGAGCGTCGTGTACCAAGAAATTGTTGTTGATGCCCACGATATATAGCCGCACCGTTGTAACTATCTTTCCACGAGCCGCATAGGCTATTGCCGTTTTTTTTCCTTGATAAAGCCATGTCGTCGAAATGTTTGATTTTGGGAAAGATACATTTGCCCTTTGCTTTTAGGATCCATACATTTGCATTGCGAGTTTTTTAATAGGAGAAACGGCACTGCGAGATGATTGCTCACTGTATTGCGCAGGATTTAGTTTTTTTTAAAATAGTTAGGGCATTGTTGAATTGTGCGTACATGCATGGGTTTCTATGCCTGCTTTCACTTTAAATGGCACTCTGCATATGATGTGCATATTTTGCTTCAATGTATTGCTATCTTGGGAAAATGGCATGTCACATAATAGCGTAGATTTAATGTTGTCTCAAGCATAATTGATAAGCTTGATATTATGCAACAATGGTAGATTGTTCAGAACTGTGTATGCTTCACATAAATCAAGTCATGAAATATTGCACCCTAGTCTCAAGGCATTATAGAGCTTTGCAATGCATGCATTTGTTGCATAGATTATTATCATACTAGACATAGGATAATAGCACATGGCACAGTATTGCGTACTAGTTTGATTATCCAGCCCAAAGGGCTTATGTCTTAATTCCATTGACTGGTTACTATCATGATACACTTGAGAAGGAATAAACTGTTGCATAATGTCTACAATTCGAATTGCTTAATGTCACAATGTTATACATGGCAGGAGGAACTTACAATGTCCAAAAGACAAAAGAAGAAGACCCCAGCGGTGGAAGAAGTACCAACACCAGAAACAGAAACAAAGACTGAATATATATATGAGGACACCCAATGTGTCTCGAGTGTTGAGCTTGAGTATAAATGGGATGAGATATACAGATTGATTTCCCGCAGGGAAGTCCCAGACATGGGTCTCGAAGAGGAGCCCATTTATGCCAACATAGAGAAATCCGCCATCATGAAGGTGGCTACCAGACCGGAGCTGTTCCCATGCTCTGATGTTATGAGATGGATTCTGCCCCACACAAACAACAACACAATGCTTATAGGAAATGTCGAAGGTCAGGGCTATGCTGCATTTAGCCCAAAATATGTGGCACTGGCTTACCACCTTCCAGAGCCTCAAATCTTCCTGTCAAATGATTAGTTGGATAACCTCAAGATGGACTTAGTGGAAACCCTGAAGAGAATGCTCTTGCCAAGAAATCTCTATCGACACAGAGCAACCGAGGATTATGATACAGCGAGCTTAAGAGCTCCTTGCAGATTTGTAGCTCTGATGCTAAACAGGATCTTTGGTAGAGCCAGTGGCAAACTCTTCAAATTTGAATGGGTCCCCATTATGTTCCATGTGGCAACCCAAGGAACAATCTTCAACTAGGCCAGCCTCGTATCAAGCAATCTCTCTTCTTGCGTAGCTGCAGCCTTGGGAGGAGGAGAATCCCGTAAAAAATCTGAATTCTATATGAGTTCAATTTTGATAGACTGCATACTATGTAACCATCCTTTCCTCGGCCTCAAGTGTGCCTGGGACAAGGAGAGAATGCCTGTATATGCAGCTTACAAACCATTGTGGGCTCATCAGTACCACAGTTATTATAGAGAAGTATGTGAGCATTTCATTATGCCGTTATACACGCTTATTTTCCGGAAGGAATGTGACTTCATTTCGGAAGATGCTATGCAGGTAGTAGAGGAGTATGAAGATTATTTCTTGACCGACAATGATATGTATCTTAGAATGTATGGAGGCTCGAAGACACCTTATCTGCTGCCAAAGTATGCAACGGATTATATAATCCCTAAAGAGGCGGTCAGACAAGTGTTCATTGACGGAGTTGGTCATTTCTTGTTCCAGCATAAGAAGGCTGCATATCCCCCTTTACCTTTCAAGTTAGGTAGCTGCAGATTCGCCAATGTGAAACAAGCTGCCGAATTCATAGAGGAACTAGGGAAGTTCCACTTTGGGGAGAATCCCTTACTGTTGTCGCCTGTGAATTTCCAGGCCCCAACAGTTTTGGCGCTAGAAGGAGGGCCGCCAGTAAAGGCTGGCCGTGGAACTTAATTTCCTGAAACCATCCTACCAGCAGATGTTTGAAGCTTTCAACCTAACCCAAGTATTCGCAGTTTTCGGTGCTATCCTTGAATGATTTGTTTTCCCAGTGGCTTATCTGTTTACCTTTGCTCATGGCTGGTAATCAACCCAACCCTCTGCCGGCATGGAGAGCTAGGTCACCTCTAAACCTAACTCCTCCTTTGCATAACCTTCCTCAAGCCTTTGACAAGCTCTTACCCAAGTTTGAACCTGTGGAAAATATCGCTGTAGATGATCACCTTCAAAGCTTCTACCTAGCATTAGAAGGGCTAAGGGCTGGGGAGTATGAAGATGTGGTTTGTAGAATTTTTCCACACACTCTGAAAGGAGCAGCAACATCTTGGTACTTTGGTCTACCTGCAAACTCCATTCTAGATTGGGACACCTTTGAAAGGGTTTTCAGAAGTAGATACACAACTCAGAAGACACATGACTCGTTGATGAAAGGGCTTGGTTTGTTAAGAAAAGAGAAGAATGAAAAGGTACATAGTTTCACTCAGAGATTTTCATTGTACTTAAAAAAAATTTCTGCTATGGACAAACCTTCAGACAAAGTTTTAATTGAATATTATACCTCATCCCTAGGTCTTGAGCTGGCCATGTTTGCCAAAATGAAAGTCAAGCCTACATTGGTGGGAACTTATGAGGAGGCCGAAAGAGTAGAGGCAGAAAGTGAGAGTATAGAGGATTACCCTGATTCATGTGAAGAGAAGACCACTGTAAGAGGAAGCTCACTGTTGTTTAAATCTAGAGAAGATCAACCACATGATTATCATGAGATGATGAAAGTGCTTCAGGAAATTTCCAACCGAATTGTATTTCTGGAAAAGGAGAGGGACATTCAGAAAACCAATAAGCCACACTATCCAAAAAAGGAAGATAACAACCAATGGAAAGTCCCACCTCCTAATTTGGCATCAATAAACATAACAGAAATAGGAGGGGATAATTTTTGTACCTTTCATCAACAACCTGATTCTGAGAAGAAGTGTCCTCAATGGTTACATTCAATGACATTGGTGATGAATAAGTTGTTGGATCTAGAATTGACTAGGGACAGTGGTGAGGAAGAAAAGGAGAAACATATCATAAGCAAACCAAAGGATGATACTATGTTCTCATGGAATGGTATTTCACTATTTAACATTGAAGATGACACTCCTAAATCTGAATGCACATCCATAACTAGAAAGGACAAATTTTTCACAAGCCAAGACAATACAATGATTTCTAAGGTTAACAGTTTGCAGGAGAATGTTAAGAAACTGGACGAGGGCAAAGTGCATCAGAACAATACCCTCAACCAGAGGACAAAACCAACCACTGAGACTGTCGATCCTGTAGAGGAAAACATAGGGGTCAGTGGGAAAAAATCAGATGAAACTCAAGAGCTAGCAAAGGATATACCTATTCAAAACCAACTAGGAGAAGAAGACCAAGAACCAGGTTGGAAAGAAAACCTTGACACCCCTCCTTTTCTCTTGACTCTAGAGATGCTGAATTACAATGTTCATAATTGCTTAGTAGGCTCTGGAGCAGCAGTAAATGTGATGCCCCTTGAGATTTGTAAAAGGATTAATGGACAGCTAGAGTCTACACCTCGTGAAGTAATGCATTTAGATCGCACAGGAGTCAAGGTGGTGGGTGAAATGAAGAATGCCCTCATTTGTTTGGCTGCAAACAACAAAATATGTCAATTTATCGACATTATGGTGGCTAATATACCAAGGGGATATGGGCTCATTCTCAACCGAGATTGGACTGCCAGGCTGAAAGGATATTTTGCTTCAGATTGGTCTCATCTATGGTTGCCTCTCAAGGGTACCCCAAGTCATATAAAAATTCTGATAGAACCATATATGAAGTATACTATCACTAAGTTAGGAGAAGGCAATGAGTCTGTTGATTCCATCCTGGGAAACTATCTCACTGAGCTTAAGCTAGAGCATCATACCTCAAAAAGGGCCAGTCCTATGACAGGCACTCAGCCTGAGCTTCTTCAACTCCCTCAGGCTGAAAGAAATGACTGCAGGATCTTAGATATGGGTTCCATTTCAATAACAGCACAGTTGGACCATGGTTAGGCAAAACATGTCTAAATCCATCTCATTCCTCAGTTTTTTTTTATATAATTTTTCAGGAATGGGAAAAAATTTTGTTTTCTGTTGTACATAAATAAATTGCTTTGTTGCTTATGTTGTTTTCTTATTTTAGTGCTTTGAGGTTTCTTTCTTTTGATTACTTGCTTTGCTGCTGTTTTATTTATAGCACTTTGCTAGTTTTCCTTTTGATTTCGAATAAGAGGTAAACTTTTGGTTGCAATGGAACCGT
>LPNX010730078.1:40099-62403 GCA_001517045.1 Pseudotsuga menziesii | reverse complement strand
CTGTGGTGTCTAAGCTGTAGCTGCCCAAGGGTAGGGAAAATAAACCTCATCCATTTGGCCTCAAAAGAGTTATTCAGACCTGAAATACTACTGATGTTACCTTTTCCCAGAAAGATGGGCTTCTTCTAAGTTATTTAATGCATAAGTTGGCTTACTTAGGAATACAGACATCTAGAAGATTTCGATTTTATTCAGACAGTCTTAAGATGAGAAGGAGAGTTGATTCAGAAATCTGGGGTTCACCAGGTAGTCGCCAATTGTTGCAGCTGCAACATTTTCCCAAAATTCTAAAAAAAAATTGGACCCTCCTTTACTTTGAATAAGTTGGTTGTCTTCCTGGTTTCAGTCTGATGACTTTTTGTCTATGGATTTTGGAACGTTTTCCAGCTCTTTGGATTGCTGTCAATCGATCTGTTTTTCTTCTTTAATGCTTGAAAGAATCCCATTCTTAATCGAGCTCATCGTTGTTTTTGCATATCTTTCAAAACCTTTTGAATCGGGAGTTAAGTTATTTATTTTTCCGCCGTTGCGGGTGGTTTTTGATTCTTCACCATTGCGGATGGTTTTGATTGTCCTGCCGATACGGGTAAGTTTTGATTCTCTGACGTTTCGGGTGGTTTTTTATTCTTCATCAGAAGGGTTGAGTTCTCCCTCATCCGACGTCGCGGACAAATCTTCACTCCAGGCGTCTGCCGTTGCGGATCATGTTGGGCTTTGACTTTATCTTACCCTCCGATCTGCGCTTTGAGTTGCCTTCCAGCTGCGTATCGGAGCCCGTTTGCTTCGTGCTGTCCGCCGTTGCGGATGGAGTTCAACTTATGAACGCCCGCTGTTGCGGAGGAGTTCAAGTTGTCTGTCTCAGATCTCGGTCCTCACCGACGCCCGATCATTGTTGATTCACGCGTTCTATCAGCCGTTGCAGGTGAGTTGGTGCTGGAGACTCTCCGCCGTTGTAGAAGATCTGGGGTTCTAGCGGCCCGACTCAGATTTGGTTTCGCGACCGATTTAGAGCTCTCGCACGTGCGACTCTTTTATATATACAGGGACAGGATTTGGATTTTTCTATTGTTGTTTTGGGCATGAGCTGTCATTTCCCCTCTGCGCTGTCGATTCCTATACCCCCGTGGACTTTTGTGCTGGTGTTTGCGTCCAGGTGTCAATTGGAAGCTCAACTCTCCTCGCCCCGTCAGCTTCACGTCGCTACCAGGTAGGCCATTCTTGCCATGCTTTGTTCTTTTCAAGATTTGTATGTTGCGGTTAGATGTTTTAGGAAAGCCCCGTTTTATATACGAACAAGGGTCCACCGCTGTTTTGGTTTTCCGTGGTCGTTTTCCTTGCCCGCCTGGCATTTTGCTCCCACGTATTGAGATTTGTCGTTAGGTTAACTGTTTGCGTTTTGGGAAGGGGGGCATTTTCTTTAAGGCTCTCATTTTATTCATTGTTGACCTCGGCCTGTTTTTTCACCCCACGCGCAGTGTATGAAGGCTCGGTGCAGGCGGTCGTTACGCCGCCTGCACCTAGCGTCCCCATTACGATGATGAGGCCCAAAGAAGTTTTACGGTGGTTTTCTGGTGGTCGTATGCTTCCCCCCCCTGCTGGTTTTTTTCCCATTTACCTAGTTTCGAAACCCATTTTCTTCCCTCACCGTCCCGCACAGTCCGTCCTCTTTGGCTGTCTAAAACCCTAGGTGGCTATGAGAGCTATGTCGCTGTAGTGTTTGCATTTTGGAGGTAGCGTGTACAGTGGCTCCGATGAGAGCGTCGTGTGCCAAGAAATTATTGTTGATGCTCGCGGTATATAGCCGCACCGTTGTAACTATCTTTCCACGAGCCGCATAGGCTATTGCCTTTTTTTTTCCTTGATAAAGCCATGTCGTCGAAATGTTTGATTTTGGGAAAGATACATTTTCCCTTTGCTTTTAGGATCCATACATTTGCATTGCGAGTTTTTTAATAGGAGAAACGGCACTGCAAGATGATTGCTCACTGTATTGCACAGTATTTAGTTTTTTTTTAAATAGTTAGGGCATTGTTGGATTGTGCGTACATGCATGGGTTTCTATGCCTGCTTTCACTTTAAATGGCACTCTACATATGATGTGCATATTTTGCTTCAATGTATTGCTATCTTGGGAAAATGGCATGTCACATAATAGCGTAGATTTAATACTGTCTCAAGCATAATTGATAAGCTTGATATTATGCAACAATGGTAGATTGTTCAGAACTGTGTATGCTTCACATAAATCAAGTCATGAAATATTGCACCCTAGTCTCAAGGCATTATAGAGCTGTGCAATGCATGCATTTGTTGCACAGATTATTATCATACTAGACATAGGATAATAGCACATGGCACAATATTGCGTACTAGTTTGATTATCCAGCCCAAAGGGCTTATGTCTTAATTCCATTGACTGGTTACTATCATGATACACTTGAGAAGGAATAAACTGTTGCATAATGTCTGCAATTCGAATTGCTTAATGTCACAATGCTATACATGGCAGGAGGAACTTACAATGTCCAAAAGACAAAAGAAGAAGGCCCCAGTGGTGGAAGAAGTACCAGCACCAGAAACAAAAACAAAGACTGAATATATATATGAGGACACCCAATGTGTCTCAGGTGTTGAGCCTGAGTATAAATGGGATGAGATATATAGATTGATTTCCCGCAAGGAAGTCCCAGACATGGGTCTCGAAGAGGAGCCCATTTATGCCAACATAGAGAAATCCGCCATCATGAAGGTGGCTACCAGACCAGAGCTGTTCCCATGCTCTGATGTTATGATATGGATTCTGCCCCACACAAACAACAACACAATGCTTATAGGAAATGTCGAAGGTCAGGGCTATGCTACATTTAGCCCATGATATGTGGCACTGGCTTACCACCTGCCGGAGCCTCAAATCTTCTTGTTAAACGATTGGTTGGATAACCTCAGGATGGACTTAGTGGAAACCCTGAAGAGAATTCTCTTGCCAGGAAAGCTCTATCGACACAGAGCAAGCGAGGATTATGATACAGCGAGCTTAAGAGCTCCTTACAGATTTGTAGCTCTGATGCTAAACAGGATCTTTGGTAGAGCCAGTGGCAGACTCTTCAAATTTGAATGGGTCCCCATTATGTTCCATGTGGCAACCCAAGCAACAATATTCAACTGGTCCAGCCTCGTATCAAGCAGTCTCTCTTCTGGCATAGCTGCAGCCTTGGGAGGAGGAGAAGCCCGTAAAAAATCTGAATTCTATATGAGTTCAATTTTGATAGATTGCATACTATGTAACCAGCCTTTCCCCGGCCTCAAGTGTGCCTGGGACAGGGAGAGAATGCCTGTATATGCAGCTTACAAACCATTGTGGGCTCATCAGTACCACAGTTATTACAGAGAAGTATGTGAGCATTTCATTATGCCATTATACACGCTTATCTTCCGGAAGGAATGTGACTGCATGTCGGAAGATGCTATGCAGGTAGTATAGGAGTATGGAGATTATTTCTTGACCGACAATGGTATGTATCTTAGAATGTATGGAGGCTCGAAGACACCTTATCTGCTACCAAAGTATGCAACGGATTATATAATCCATAAAGAGGCGGTCAGACAAGTGTTCATTGATGGAGTTGGTCATTTCCTGTTCCAGCATAAGAAGGCTGCGTATCCCCCTTTACCTTTCAAGTTAGGTAGCTACAGATTCGCCAATGTGAAACAAGCTGTTGAATTCATAGAGGAACTAGGGAAGTTCCACTTTGGGGATAATCCCTTACTGTTGTCGCCTATGAATTTCCATGCCCTAACACGTAGATAAAAAGACTACTGGAGACAGTGGAGGAAAAGGACCAACTTATGGGTCCTGACATGGAAAAAATAGTGAAAGTTTCCATACCAAAGAAAATGTTGATCTTATCCAGTCTGACTACACTAACCATCGACATACAGAAAATTTTACAGAGTTGGACAGATTTCAAACATCAACTAGCAGTGACAGTTGAAGCAATTGTCAAAGTCTGTGTATAGAAAAGACCAACCATCAGACTTCACAGCCCATGAAAGCCAAGCACAAAGAATGACTACTTAGATGGACAAAGAAATTTTGGGTACCTCCCTGTTTGTTCGGGATGAAGAAACATTTTGTTCATGGGGGAGATGTTGGAGGAGCATGTTGGTAAGCCGACTTGAACGATAGCTGACTTAGTCGGTCAGCCGACTAGTTAGAGATTAGGTCGGCCACCTAAGGTTGTGTCGGATGAGTGAACCGACAGGTAGTTATTTGTAACTATTTGTAATTCATATATATTAGGCTGTTGAGCCAGATGAGAACTCGGTTTAGTTCTCTGTATTGTATGGACCCTCTCATGTTAATATAATCTGTTATTCTATCTACTTGTTCTTATCTCTTGTCTCTGTGATGTATGTATGTTTTAGTATGTATTATTGGTAACCTTATGTGATCTGTGAGATTACAACAAGTATGTAAGTTTTCAACCTATGCAGAGAAGCAAAGCATACATATTCTTTTAAACAAAATAGAGATCACAACACATCATTCACACATAAACACAGAGATTTACCCTGGAAACCCTTAACCAAGAAAAAAAGAAAACCTTGGAGCCACACCTCGTATTTTCTCTTCATTACATTATGAATCCTCACAATACAAAATATAGGTATTCAGCAGCATCCAAATACCCTAATTCGTTAACCCAGATTAGAAAAAGACTCCAATCCCTTAACCAGGATTAAGTTACATATTTTTAGACAAATTCTTAATAGCCACAAACAGCTATAAATAGCCATAAATTCCATAAAATAGCCAAAAAAATTTGCTCACTACGCTCGCATCGGAAACGGCCTAATGCCCATTTCCATGAAGGTGTTTTTGGGATCATCGAGCTACAGCGCTGACATGTGCACCTCCCCTCCATACGCACATGCAAAGAATATAACATATACCCAACATTCTCCCACTTGTTTCCTTTGCATAGAAATGAGTCATGTACTCATAAAGTCATAGGTTCAGGGAAACAATGCCCATAGGTTCTCTACACCAAGAGAACTTCTCTATACTAACAGACTTTGTTAATGAGTTTGCAACATTTTTCATGGTGTCAACCTTCTCCAGCAACACCTTCTTGTCTTCAACCATATCTCTCACAAAGTAATATTGCACATCAATATGCTTTGTCTTAGCATAATAAGCAGGGTTCTTTGCTAGGAATATTGCACTTTGGCTATCACAATCTAACCTTACACCTTTCTGTACAAACCTAATACCTGAACACAATCTTTGCAACCACACTTCTTCTTTTATTTCATGAGTGGTTGCCATGTATCCAGCTTTTGTAGTTGAGAGTGAAACTATAGCTTGTCTCTTCCTCATCCAACTAATAGCTCCTCCAAATAGGTTAAACACATACCCACTTGTAGATCTTCTGTGGTCAAGGTCTCCAACCCAGTATGCATCAACAAATCCATGTACATTTATTACTCTGTCTAGTCTAGGTCTTCCTTGGTACCATATTGCATAATATGTCGTGCCACGCAAAGATCTGAAGACCCTCTTTACAACTGTCCAATGCTCCTTTCCTAGTTTTGACATATATATGCTCAAAAATCCCACTGCATGAGCAATGTCTGGTCTTGCACAAACCATTGCATACATCAAACTACCAACTGGACTAGCATATAGAACTCGTGACATGTCTTCTTCTTCTTCCTGTGTCTTGGGACACTGCTCTACATATAACTTTACACCTACAGGAATAGGAACCTTGACTGGATTACTTTCCTGCATGTTAAATATTTGTAGCACCGTATCAACATATTTTCTTTGATTTAAACTAATCATTTTGTTTTCACAATCTCTTCTTATCTCCATTCCCAGAATGAAGATATTTACAGCACCGAGATATTTCATATCAAACTTGGAGGACAGTTGAGAATTTACCTCCTTTATAACATTTTTGTTGTTTCCAATCAGCAACATGTCATCAACATACAGAACTATGTTAATGAAGTGATCACCAACATATTTGGAATATACACAGTGATCATCTTTTCTTCTCACAAACCCCAATCCAAGTATGTATGTGTCAAACTTTTGGTACCACATCCTTGGAGATTGCTTTAGACCATAAAGGGACTTCTTTAGTTTACATACCAACCCATTCTTTCCCTTTACTATGAACCCTTCTGGTTGTTTCATGTATATTTCTTCTTCCAGATCCCCATGTAAGAACGTTGTCTTCACATCCATCTGCTCTACTTCAAGATCAAAAGTACCAGAAATAGAAAGAAAAAATCTAATAGAAGTTAATTTTGCAACTGGAGAAAATATTTCACCAAAATCAATCCCCTCTACCTGAGAATATCCCTTTGCTACCAAGCGGGCTTTATACTTATCCACTTTACATTCTGCATTCAACTTCTTTTTAAATAGCCATTTGCTCCCAACAGCTTTTCTTCCAGCTGGTAACTGGACTAGATTCCAAGATTCATTTTTGTCCAAGGAATCCATTTCTTCAGCCATGGTCTTTTTCCAAAGATCACTATCCTCTAAATCAATAGCTTCCTTCACATTTCTAGGATCATCATCAATAATAGACATAGCAAATGAGAGAAAGAATCAGGAGGGGAATACCTTTATGGTTTCCTTATTTCTCGAGATGATCTCCTCAAAACTGGAGTATGCAGTTCTTCTTCTTCTAATTCAGCTTCTTTTATTGAGTAAGATTCTTCACCTTCTAACTTAAACTCTATTTTATCTGGTTCCTTTTCCATTGGATTCACTTCCTGTCTGGGAACTTCTTTGACCTCTCAAAACACAACATCTTGACTGTAAACAGTCTTCTTAGTTATAGGATTCCAAAGCTTATACCCTTTCATACCATCTTTATAGCTGTCACATGCCCCAATTTTCAAAACAACTTAATGTTATTGAGAAACATTATGTTATATTTTATGCTAAGTTGTAATTGGTGACCAAGTGGGGTCAAGGATAATTAATGTATTTCAGAATATTTTATTATTAAATAAATAAATGATGAGACAACAACTTAGGGAAGCTGTTAAAAGAGTGTTAACTGGTCACTTGGTGGAGGAGACTGGGTGGAGAGTTTACTGACAAGTGGTAGCATCCTCAAACTACTTCTAACTGTTGCAGGTGGCAACTTCCCTATATGTGTGGTCATGATTCCCCAAGAAAGTGGAATTGGAGCAGGTGGCTCATTAAGTAAAAACTGACCCAGAAGACCTAGGCATTATTATAAAACTTCCCATTGAAGACAGTGGAGGTTGCTCATTCTGGAATGGTGATCATTCATTGTGAATGAAGTGCACATGAGAAATTCGATGGAGGAGACTTATTGAAGTGATTTTGAGGGGTTAACTACTGAGAAATGAACTTATGTAGTTGTTAGGCTGAAGTTCTTACTGCTATAAGCAGGTTTGGATTACTATTGTAATTTGACTAGTCAGGTGACAGAAGGTATTAAGGATACATCCTTCACCCAGTACTCTACCAGAAGGACCAGGAAACAAGCTCGGGGGTCCTAAGGAAGTGCAGACTAAGCCTTATCTAGGAGTTGGTTGGGAGGAACAGCCTCCTTAAGCTGTTTTCACCTCATCATTTGACAGGTTTTTATTTGTTCAGGTTATTTATAATTTACTTAATGTATTCAACAAATGTTTATTAGTTTTTCAAAGATAGGTATGTTTTTGTTTTGTTAGGGTTTAAACGGAAAAGAGCATTGTGTATTGATAAATTAGGGATATGTACATTATGTTTTAAAAAAACAGTAGTATTATTGCTAAATGAAAAGTAAATAGAAATAAATTACCATGTTGTATTTTTCCACGCCTTGTATAGGAAGTACTCTAGTACAACTGGTTAATTAAGTATATGTGATGATTTATTTATCAACTCTAAATGAAAAATGAAAATAATTTCTTTTATAGTTTGTATGTGATTCATTCCAGAAAATAGCAGTACATGCTTTGTCTACTGAAAGTATCTATATTAATTAATTTCGGGAAAAGAACCGAAGTTATATAATATTCAATAGTAGTTATACTAATCACAGAACAAATATTAGTCTTAATATTTGTTCTAAACATACTAGTTAAAGCTAAATAAGTAAACATAGGAACAGTAAAACAAAATATTACTTAGGGTTTTAACCTAGCTATTACTAGTTAGGTCTTAAAATAAATTATTCTAAATACATTTATGCATTCTATACCGGAAACAAATGTTTTACTGTAAACCTCCATAATTTACCTAGGGTTTATGAAAGACAGGTTTTATCTTTATTTACAAACTTGCAGAATCTTACTCTAAATTCTTTCATAAAATTTTACAGCTGTAATTAATTATTTATAAAAAAATATAAATAGGAAAACAAAACCAAAATTATTCCTGGAATTTCTATTTTATTACAGAACTGTAGGGTATTTAAAATATTAACCCTTCTTAGCAAAAACAGATTACTAATTTTACTCATTAACACAGTAAAAATTTCCAATAACATATTTCACCGTAAATCATTTTAAATTACATGATATCAAATTAAAATAACATTGTAACAATTTGATAAAAACAAAATAAAATAAGTGTAATGGCCTTTTATAAATATCGGCTGAGGTTTGGGCCTGTTCAAAAAAATATACTATACAAAACAGTAAAATGAAAGAATAACTATTACATTCATGACAAGTAAAAACCTTATATCTGTTTTACAAGTCTCGTTGAATAAGACAATGGTCGAACTTGTATCATTATAGCTTAAGCCAAAGTAAAACTTGAATTTTTTACATCATCACAAGCCGTATGGGCTCTGTCACAAACCCTTAAGTCACGGATGCAGTAGCCTTCAACATTATTTCACTAAATACCCTTTAGGGATTTTTATATAAAACAAAATAACAAGATTTAAACTAACAGTAAAAACCCAAGATGAGTCCTTAACCGGCAGTAAAATATCCTCACCTTCCAACCACCATTACTCATTGTAGGACAAAAACCCTCAGTGTAATACGGGGCTTACCAGGGTCTTGTGAAGCTGAATACTGGAGAGTTGAGTTAGCATCTAGCACTTCAAATTGGGAAAGAAACCTATGTATAAGAACTAAGTATAAAGTTATAGCATTTAACTTGGAATTTTTATTTCTAAAACTTACTGTAAAACGAAACTCTGTTTGAGGATTTACCTGGTAGCGTTCTTGTTTGAAGGAATCGTGGGAATGATCCACCAGAGACAGCTCAATGGAACCTCGAAGGGTAAATCCAGAAGCTAAGAAGATGTTGGGTGCAACTACAACCCTCAGTCACAAATTTGAAGGAACGAGCATCATTTCAACCAGAACGAAGAACACTCTTTGAAAGCTCTGTCCACTGTAATCTTTCTTAAACACCAACTCATAGTTCTTGAATCAGTGAAGAAAAATGATTTCTACACTCACAACACTCCACAGCAGTCTTTAAGCTTTAAAAACTACCTTATGTCCTCACCGAGCAACTCACGGTCTTTCTTGTTTGAATGCAGTCTGCATTCAAAACCTATTGCAGAGTTATGGCAGCCACGAGCTCACAACTCGGCCGCACACAGTCAGAAGAACCCTCTCTCTCGCAAATGAAGGGTTAGGGAAAATTTTAAAGTCAACTTAACCAATGGCTTTTACACCTCCACGTGTCCACCGATATTTTTCATCCTCGTGGGTATCATTTCAATAGTCCTGTATGTAGTTTATAATCTACATTAATATTATTACAAATCAAACGTTACTCATTAAAATAATATCATGTTTTGATTTCTAATAATGTATTGTACCTTGATCTTTTTGATTCCAAATCTATCAACCATAGTAATAGGAAAATATTGTTCTTTTAGGGTTTTGTTGTAAGTCACGATAGGGTAGTGTCTTTTTCTAACCTTGTTTTATCAAACATAGATAAAGGACAAGTTTTAACCATAAACTACTTTAAGAAAGAGATCTAATGATGCCTTGAGGTAACCTTTTTATTTGTTAAGAGTTGGAAGGTAAAATGTTAACTAGAACCTAAGTTATAACAAGATCTCCTATATTATTGTAAACCAACATTCTTATCTCAAGTTTTTACTAAACAAACTTGTGTAAATGTTTAATTTTATAGCTAAAAGGTACACCATAATTTGAGGTGTAAGATACGATAAGAAGGAATCAAAGTAAAAACTTTAAGAGTTTAAAAAGGCATTCTTCCAACTAGGATTAGAATCTTGACCCAATTATTTTAATGCAATGTGTATTTGGGGATGCTAGTAAATACAGTCCATAGACCCATATAAGAATCTTAGTGTAAATCTAGCATCCAAACATTGAATAAATAGATAGCAGTAAAAGTGGTTTTGGGTTATTTATTGAGAAAACAGTGTTTATAAAACCCTAGAACAAGGGTAAATGTGATAGACACCAAATGTTGTTGAATGATCTAAGCATCAAGATGTGAACTTTATTCTTTCTATTTAAACTCTAGATTATAATTAATGTAAGCAGGAATACCGGTGTTCATTAGAATTTATTCTTAATCATCCAAATGATTTGATGTCATTTTGATAGTATTTGATCATGCTTTTTCAACCCATGCATATGCATTATTTGTTGTAAAATATTTATGGAGTTGTGACGACTGAAAAAGATCAAGATTACCTCTAATGGAGACAAGCTACATTTAAACATTCTAAGTCTAGAATCATATTTATGCTAGAGAAGTATCTTCTTGATCTGAATATATAAATATTATTTTTACTGGAACATACGCTTACCTGTTAAAATTGTAAGTAACCATCAGTCCCACTGTGTTAGCTTAAAGCTAAGTAAGCCCTGATCACACATAAGAAACTTTCCCTACTTGACAAAAGAAATCAATAGTATATCTAACATCAGAAAAATACAAGTTTATTTTTTTACTTCTGAAATAATTACAACTGCTAAGTCGAAACAGCACTAACACAGTTTTTAAGGATAAGCCTATAGATTATACAAAATATTATAAAGAAGTAAATCTTTGTTTCTCTTACAAACTGTTTTATTATCTGCTAACCATTAGTGGTACTTTAGCAGTGACATTAGACATTTTATGTCACATGAAATTTTTTTATTTTTACGAATTTTTGAGTTATTACATGTGGTATCAGAGCACAAGGTTCAGACACTAGGCCTGAATGTGGCTCAACTTGCATATGTGGAACAGTAAATTTAAACAAACATACCGATGTTATTTTTCTTTGAATGATATTCCTAGAGAATTTTTTTTTTTAATCACAGGTATGGATAGATTGGAAGAATATGCGAATGAGGAGTCTCCTTACACTGAACGAAATAATTTTCAAAAAGAACCTATACAAGAAGAGATAACTAATAATTCTTCCGAACTACTACAAACAGTTAAGGAACTAAAAACAGAGATGGAATTGGTTAAGAAAGAAAATGAGAGGATTATGAGAGCTCAAGAGGAGCTAAATAAGATTTTAATGGAAAGATTTCATACTGAGGGAAAAGATAAAAGAACTGAGCCTGAAGATATAGGTTATCAGCATAAAGATAAAAAGATTAAACAAGTTAAAAATAAAAGTAGCTCATCTTCTAAAGTATATGGTCATTCAAATAAAAATAACTTCCATTATACTAGTGACATTAGTGAAGATAATCACCATACTAGGAAGAGAAAGTTTAAACCTTATGAAGAAATCTCTGGGGAATTCAAGAAAATTAAGCCACCAACTTTTAATGGAGAAACTGAGAAAGGGGAAGAAGTAGAATCCTGGTTGTCTGGGATGAAGAAATACTTCCAAATTTATAACTACTCTAATCAACTGAAGGCTGGAATGGCTATTTATAATCTTAGAGGGAAAGTAGATATATGGTGGCAGGACTTAAAAAGAGTAAAATGTATAAGGGAGAAAAATATAAATTGGAGTACATTTAAGAAATATTTCAAAAATAAATTTTTATCTAAACGGTATTATGAAGAAAGGGCTAAGTAATTTTATGAGTTAAAATTGGGAACAAATAATATGAAAGAACTAAATAGTAAATTTCTAAGTCTACTCAGATATGTGTCATATATTGTGGACGAGAAACCTAAGCTACAGCGGTTTCTCAGTTGTTTATCTTATCATATAAAGGACAGAATTGAGTATGACAATCCGAAAACTTTAGAAGAAGCAATGAGAAAAGATAATTTCTATTGTGAACAGAATCGTAAAAAGGAAAGTACGACCAACTGGAAGGCCAAAAGGAATAATAACTTTGAACAGAAAAAGAAAGATCTTGTGCCTAATCGAAATTTTAAGAATAGTAACACCAGAAATTTTCCTAGTAAAAATTTCCAAGGGAACAAAAGTAATTCACAGACCAATCCAAATAATCAAAGGAATAAAGAATCTGGTAACAACCACAGTAACTATACAAATAATTTTCAATGAAAGGAACCCATAAAGTGTTGGGAATGTAATGGTTCGCATTATGCATCAATTTGCCCCAATCGGAAGAAGAATGTTACCAACATACAGACAATACAGGAGGAGATGAATGTTGGTGATCTAGCGAGGACAATTCCCAGGATCAATGCAGCATTAGAGAACCGGCAAGCAGATTATCAAACTTCTATGGTGGAAGTGGAAGGTAAGATAAATCAAATACCTATACCTATTTTAATTGATCCAGGAGCTAGTTTAAGCTATATTTCTCCTAGTTTAGTAGAAAAGTGTAAGATTTCAGTTGAAAAGTTTGCAAGATCTTGGTTAGTTCATCTAGCTACTGGTGCAAATAGAAAATTAATTAGCTTTGTTAAGAATTGTGCAGTAACCATGGATCAATTTGAAACCTATGTTAAGCTCAATGTGTTACCTTTAGGTTCATATGATATGTTAATTGGTATGGATTGGTTAGAACAGCATAGGGTGGTCCTGAATTGCTTTGATAAAACTTTCGCTTGCATAAATAGCGATCGAAGGTTAATAAATGTAAAGGGAATCCCTAGGAAAACAGTCATAAGGCAGATTTATGCTTTGCAGTTTAAGAGAGCTGTTAGGAAAGGCTATAAAGATTTTGTTGTAACAGTAATTAATGAAGAAAATACTAACAATGGAGATAAATTAAAACTGGAAGATATTCTGATTCTAAGGGAATATTAAGATGTATTTCCAGAAGAAATTCCTAGACTGCCTCCGAAATGAGAATTAGATTTTACTATTGAGCTGGTACCTAGTGTAGTGCCTAGCTCAAAATCCCCTTATTGGATGAATATACTAGAATTAAATGAACTTAAGTCGCTGTTAAAAGAACTCATTGATAAGAATTACATTAGACCCAGTGTGTCTCCCTTGGGGGTACCTGTAATTTTTGTTAAGAAGAAGGATGGAACTCTACAATTATGTATAGATTACCGTCAACTAAATAAAATGACTATCAAGAATAGATACCCATTACCCCACATAGATGATATGTTTGATCGGCTACGTGGAGCAACGGTGTTCTCAAAGATTTATTTATGATCTAGATACCACCAGGTTTGAATCAAGGATGAAGACATCTTAAAACAACTTTTAGGACTCGATATGGACATTACGAGTTTGTCATTATGCCATTCGGGCTTACTGATACCCCAGCTGTTTTTATGTGTCTGATGAATAATGTAATGCACAAGTATCTAGATACGTTTGTGGTCATATTTATTGACGACATCTTAATTTAATCAAAGTCTGAACAGGAACATAAAGAACACTTAAAAAATTTCTTACAAGAGTTACGAGAACATCAACTTTTTGCAAAATTTAGTAAATGTGGCTTCTTTAAAGATAAAATCCAATATTTGGGTCATGTGGTGACTAAAGAAGGAATTTCTGTTGACCCCGAAAAGATAAAGGCAATTGAATATTGGCCATTCCCAAAAGACATAACTAACGTCCGATGATTCATGGGGATTAATGGTTATTATCGGAGATTCATCGAAGGTTTTTCAAGAATTACAAATCCTATAACCTCTTTCCAGAAAAAGGGGAAGAAATTCGATTGGAATCAGAAGTGTGAAGACAGTTTTAAAAAGTTAAAAACTTTATTAACCACCGCACCAATTCTAAGAATTGCTAACCCTAATAAAGATTTTATAGTATGTACTGATGCATGCAATGACGGTTTAGGTGAAGTATTAACTTAGGAAGGACACGTCATTGCTTATGAGTCTAGGAAGCTGAAGGTTCATGAGAAAAATTATGCGACCTATGACTTAGAATTAACTGCTATCATACATGCCTTAAAAATGTGGCTTCGTCATTTAATAGGAAGGAATTTTATACTAATGACAGATAATAAAGGATTGAAATATCTGTTGGATCAACCTAGCTTGAATGCTAGGCAAGCTAGGTGGCTAACTTTTCTTAGTGAATACAATTTTGAAATTGAACATATTAAAGGAAAGGAGAATAAGGTTGTTGATGCATTAAGTAGAAATGCAAAGCTGAATTTTACAACAGCCATCAGCACTTATAAGACAGACATGGAAGAACAGCTATAAGATGGAATAGAACAAGATGAAAATTATCGAAAATTACAAGCAAAAGTAAAAGAAAATTTAATAGAAATTCTAAGTACACGGTACAGTTTGAATGAAAAATGATTATTATTGTATAAAGATAGATTATACGTACCTAATGTACCTAAGATTAAGCTGTTAATTTTAAATGAAGTTCATAAAACTCCTTATTTAGGGCATCCGGGTTATCAAAAAACTATAACCATGCTAAGAAAGGATTATTTCTGGCCAAACATGAAAAATGAATTGGCAGAATATATTGCTACGTGCTTTGAATGTCAGCAAGTAAAAACTAAACATCGGCATCCAGCTGGGCTACTTCAGCCATTTCCTATTCCTAGCTGGAAATGGGAGATAATTAGCCTTGATTTTATCATGGGATTACCTAGAAATAAGAACTTAAATGACTCAATAATGGTAGTTGTTGATAAATTGAGTAAAGCAGGCCATTTTATACCTGTAAAAACTACTTATAAAGCTGCAAATATTGTTGATATTTTCTTAAAACAATTTTTTCGGTTGCATGGAATACCAAAGGTGATAATTTCAGACCAAGACCCTAAGTTTACAGGTAATTTTTGGAAATACTAGTTTAAAGGGTTAAATACTACGTTAAACTTTAGTACCTCTTTCCATCCTCAAACCGATGGACAGACTAAAAGAGTAAATTAGGTATTAGAGGATCTGCTCAGAATGTATGTAAAGGAGCAGCCAGGTAAATGGGAAGATTATTTACACCTGGTAGAGTTAGCTTACAATAATCATTATCAAGCTTCAGCTAGATATAGTGCCTTTTAAATTATGTATTGAAGGAAATGCAATACTCCCATCTCTTGGGGTAATCCAGTGGACAGGTTAGTATTAGGACCTGAATTATTGAAGGAGATGAATTTAATTGTAAAACGGGTACAAGGAAACTTGAAAGTTGCACAAGATCGACAAAAAAGCCAAGCAGACCTTAAACGAACTCCAAAGGAGTTCCAGGTAGGTGAACATGTTTTTATCAAGGTGAGACCTAAAAAGAGTTCTCTAAGGTTAGGTAGTTGTGCTAAGCTAGCACCCCGTTATTGTGGTCCTTTTGAAATACTTTTCAGGATAGGGTAGGTAGCATATCAGTTAGCTCTACCACCAAATCTAAGAGTTCATAATTTTTTTCATATTTTTGTATTAAAAAAATATGTGCATGATGCTACTCATGTTATTAATTGGAATGATGTGCATGTTAGTTTTTCAACATTAAGCTAGAATTATTAGGATATTTAACTGAGAGAATAAAAAGCACAACAATCAAACACAAGAGACAATGAACACAATGTTTTTACTCAAGGAAACCATAAATGGAGAAAACCCCGCAACTTCCTCAGAGATAGAATCATCACCAAAATAGAAAATCCCAAAACAGTAAGTGATCTCCCAATAGCAGTAACCTTCTTCTTATCTAGACCCAATGTCTTCTCCTTTCTCAACTATGCGCTACACTTAAGTGTGTATGTGATGTGTGCTAAATAGAGATTCCAACTCTATATTTATACTAATCCCAGCATGACTAAAACCCTACTAGGTCCAACCTCTCTAGAAGAGTCTAATAACCCTATTGCCCCAAAACTGCGGGGACTTTAACCCTTAGACAATAGGAGGGTTACCCACAATGACTTGACATGACTTGTTTACATTATAGCTCCTCCCGATCGGAACATTGGGGCATGACAACATGACTCAATTACATAATAGATACATCCTAGAATAAACATCAGGTTGCAAGACATAAGATACATATATGAATACATTCCGAAGTTACAAATACATCAAAACTCCCTCTTAACTAGGAAGGTATTCTTTCGACGCAATTTTCAGCACTGGTCTTCTTCTTTGCATCAACTGGATCATCTCGTCATCTTCATCTTCAAGTATTCTTAGTCTTCAAGTCTTCTGTTGGGCTATAGGGCAGACCCAAGTTTTATACCATTAACTTTGTACCAACAAAAGACCCATAGTGTTGGCCCTTTCGGCAACAACCTACGAGCAGGTTGCAGTCTCACCCGAAACAGCTATGGGATGCTACAGAATCAGGTTTCTGCAAGCAGAAGAGGGATATTACTATACCTTTTGCTTCTAATAAATGATAATCAATAAATACAGAGCTTTGATATTACTTATTTAGCTTCGCGGTTATATAAACAAACAGTGCCTTGCTTAACCCTTTACTGGGAATTCCACTGAAGTTACTATTTAGCAGTGATCTTACTTATCAGATATATATTTATCAATGCATAAAGAACAGAACAAAAACACAACAAAAACCACAACACACGATATAACATGGTTCACCCCTAGTTTAGGGGTTACATTCACAGAACTGTGTTTTATTCAACTCTTTACAAAAACCACAGTTCTGATCTACGCACTCAGCTGCAGATCCCTTCAAGTCCTCAAAGCCGTGCACATAGCTGCAGGCCTCTGTGCACATAGCTACAGATTTCCTTTATCACCCAAACCCTCTGCGCACACAGCTGCAGAGGTCGTCCATGCACACAGCTGGGACTTAACCGTCTCTTACAAAATAGCCTTAGCTTCGCATCAATTCATCTTACATCAAAATCCTAAACCGACTTCCTTACAAGAGTGCTTATTTATAGTGCACTTATTACAAAACCATGGGCTTAAACCATGGGCACCCCGAACCCTAAACCCTGGACTTAAACCATGGGTTTATTACAAAAAGAAGGTTTTTGCTCAACCCCGACACCCCTAAGACTATTTTGAGTTGTAACTCTGCTTACAAACTCCCATAACCCCGCGGAGTTACCCACCTTAAGGACCATTAGGGTGCACGCCCCAACATCTTCTTCATCTTTGAGTCTTCTTCATCTTCGAGTCTTCAAGTCATCTTCTTCTTCAAGTCTTCTTCATCACGAGATCTGCATCATCATGACTACTGGCTCATCACTGCTAGATCATCATCACATCTGGATCATCACTCGATCTGGATCATCATCATGTCTGGATCAACACATCTGGATCACTTGATCTGGATCATCACCATGTTTGGATCATCATCACAACTAGATCATCACTTGATCTGGATCATCATCAAGTCTAGATCAACACATCTGGATCATCATCAAGTCTGGATCATCATCATATGCTATCTCATAATGGTGCTATCTCGATTATTCTCATCACAAGAAGTTCTATAGAGTCAATCCTGTAGGCCTACCCTTCATGTAGGTCTTCATCAGTGCTTATATCTAACACTTAAGTCAGAATGGCCCACCCAGCTCTTACATCTGACCTCATCTTGTCAAAAAGGCACGCCCAACACTCACATCTAACCTCATCTTGTCAGAAAGGCCCAGCAGTCACATCTGACCATGTGTAAACACATCGCGCCAGAATGGCTCAGCACTTATATCCGACCATGTGTAAGCACACTGCATCAGAAAGGCTCTACACTTACATCCAACCTCATCCTGTCAGAAAGGCACAACACTTATAGTTGACCATGCTCGAAAGCACCACATCAAAAGGGATCAGCACTTACAATCTGACCAAGCTCGAAAGCACCGCATCGAAAAGGGCTCTGCACTTACAATCTGACCATGCTCAAGACACCGCATGGGAAAGGGCATGCACTCACATCTTATCATGAAGGAACTAATCCTACCATTGCATCAGAATGGCCCCCAATCCCAGACTGAGCTACCTGGTAACTGACCAGGTCCCTCCATTCCCAAAATGGCAATTGCCCTTACATCTGACCTACTTGTCAAAATGGCCAACACTCACATCTGACATGGGAGGAACTTAATCCTTTAGCCATGCAGAATGGTTCAGCCCTTACATCTGATCAAGTGGGAACACAACCCTCTACCACATCAGAATGGCTTCTCAGTCCTAGACTGATTTTTCCTGGTAATTGACCAGGCACCTCCATTCCCAGAATGGCAATAGCACTCACATCTGACATGGAAGGAACCTAAATCCTCTAACCATGACAAAATGGCTTAGCCCTTACATCTGACCATGGAAAGAACCAATCCTCTCACCATGTCAGAATGGCTATGGGTCTCATCACTTTCTCTTGGAGGAAACCTCGATCTAGAGAACACCAAGCTTCTCCCTAAAGTATTCGAACTTCACCCTAGCTAATGGCTTTGTCAATACATCAGCTATATGTTCCTCCATCGTAACATACTGGAGCTTCACTGCTCCCCTCTGCACCATATCCCTGATATAGTGATACTTGATCTCGATATGCTTCGACTTGTCATGGAACACTGGATTCTCTGACAACTTCACACAACTCTGGTTGTCACAATGTATACAAGTAGCATCCAACTGAAGATCAAATATATCAGACAATAGCTTCCTTAGCTATAGTACCTCACAACTAGTTGAACAAGCTATGACATACTCTACTTCAGCTGTACTCAGTACCCTATAGGATTGCTTCCTGCTAAACCAAGAGATCACACCTGATCCCATACTGAAGCAACATCCTGAAGTGCTCTTCCTATTGATGGCATTTCCTGCCCAATATGAATCAACATAACCCTCCAAGTTAATATTCTGATTCGACTCATACTTCAGCCCATAATCAACTGTACCCCTCAGGTACCTCAAAATATGCTTTGCAGCAATCAAGTGAACATTTCTCAGATCTGTCAAGATTTAGCTCAAGGTGTTCATAGCAAAGCAAATGTCTGGTCTCATGTTCATCAGGTGCAACAAGGACCCAATCATCTGACGATACATCATAGCATCAAATGACTCTGATGAAGCATCACTCAATAGCTTCAGGTTCGATGCCATAGGTGTGGCCATGGATTTGCAGTCCATCATCCCAAACCTCTTTAGGATCTCTACTGCATACTTCCCTTGTCCAAGAAATATTCCATCTACACTCTACCACACCTCCATGCCTAGGAAATAATGCATCATACCCAAGTCCTTCATCTCAAACTCAACAGCAAGCTTTCTCTTCGTATCAGCAATCAACTTATCCATACCTGTCACAAACAGATCATCTACATATAGTAGGAGCATCACTGGGTTTCCATCTTCAACCTTGTAGTAAAGGTTGGAATCTGCTTTACTTTTGGTAAAGCCCAAACTAGATAGAAAGTTGTCAATTATGCCGTACCAAGTCCTGGGTGCCTATTTCAAACTGTATAGGAATTTCTTCAATATGCATACATGAGACTCTCTATCATGTGTCTCAAAACCGAGTGGTTGTTCTACATACACTTCCTCTTCTACTACACCATTCAAGAAAGCAGTCTTGACATCCATCTGGTGTATCTTCCATTTCATCACTGCAGCCAGAGCTAGTACTAATCTGATGGAAGTGTATCTGACTACAGGGGAAAAGGTTTCTTCATAATCTATTCCTTCTTTCTGAGAGAAACCCCAAGCCACAAATCTTGCCTTATACTTTTCAATGCTACCATCTGTAGCATGCTTGATCTTGTAGATCCATTTGGAAGTTACAACTGACTTCCCTTCTGGTCTTGGGACAACATCCCAAACATCATTCTTCATGATCAATTGGTACTCTTCGATCATAGCATCCTTCCATTCTTTCCGTTCTGCCACATCTTCATAACTGGAAGGTTCTTTATCAATGAAATCACATAGTAAAGCTACATACCCGGAGTAGGATCTGGTCCTTTTTCTTTCTCTGTGATTCTCTTCTGGAGCCCCATATATTTCTGCACCTTGGATAATTTCACGTACCCAAGCAAGTTTCCTCTTATGAGGATTCTTCTCCAGAGGTGGATATACAGGCCTTTGTGGTTCTTCAAATTCTTGATCTTCTTCTTGAGTTTCTTCATTCATGGTTGTATCATGAATTCTGGTTGCTTTTGCTTCTTCAGGTTCTTCAGCAGGTCTCTTTCTGGATTTGTCATAAGCTGTGTCTTCATCAAATGTCACATCCCTGCTGATGTCAATCTTTTTGTATCCTAGGAAATATATTCTGTAATCCTTCGAACTTTCAGAGTATCCCACAAATATACCCTTCTTTCCTGAAGGATCTAATTGTTTTCTCTTCTCTTTTGGAATGTGTATGTATACATGACAACCGAATATTCTGAGATGGCTGACTTATGGTTTCTTGCCAGAGAAGACTTCTTCAGGAGTCTTGTTCTTGAGTACTATATGTGGAGTATGGTTCTGTACATACACCGTTGTTCTGGCAGCTTCCGCCCAAAGATGCATAGGAATATCTTGATCATGAAGCATAGCTCTTGCAGCTTCCATGATAGTTCTCTTCTTCCATTCCACAATCCCATTCTGTTGTGGATTATAAGGAGTGGAAAACTCTCTCTTAATCCCTGATTCTTTACATAGCTCTTTGAATTCATTCGAAGTGAATTCTCTACCATTATCTTATCGAAAGGTATTGATCTTCTTTTCAATGTGATTCTCGATCAAGGCTTTGAATTCCTTGAACTTGTTGAATACTTCGTCTTTGTTCTTCATGAAGTAAACCCATGTCTTCCTAGAAAATGTTAGAAAAATAGGACAGCAGAGGAATAATAGATATATAGTTAAATCAATAAACAAGATGCAAAACAATTAAAACAGTACAGAGAGACACAGATATAACGTGGTTCACCCAAACGATGGGCTACATCCACAAAGAAATTTGCCAGTCCTTTTATTGCAGTCCAGAAAGATGAAGGGATACACCCTGCAGCAAAACTGTTGCACTTCCTCTTCACGCTCTCACAGTCTCTCTTCCAGTACAATACAATTCCCACATCCAGTACAATACAGTACTCACATCTAGTACAATACAGTACTCAGTGCCATTACAATGGAGCCTCCTCAAGCCTTATAAAGGCTTAATCACATGCAATACCATGGGACAATACCATGGGCTACAACAAACCATGTGCTAGACCTAAACACCTTTGACTCAATCCCAAGTCAAGTTTAACACATGCAATACCATGGGACAATACCATGGGCTACAACAAACCATGTGCCCAAACCATGTGCTAGACCTAACCACCTTTGACTCGATCTCAAGTCAAGGTTAACCCTAACAATCCCCCCTTTAAACTTGACTTGGAGTAATCACCAACTCCCCTCAAGTATTTACCGAGGAATCTTACATACACCCCCCTATCACCTAGGTCTATCTCCCAACTTTACAGGTGAGTTACCAGGGGTATGCATGCCTTACCAGGTCTTACAGCCATATTCCCATTTACATGCAAATTGCTCCATTACATTTTTTTTCATGTGTCTTCATGGTGACTAATCACAGCAACTCTACCGCTGTTGCACTCGCTGGACCTTGGACTTGGAAAATTTCTTCTTTTCACCTTCATGCTTTAAGGCCAACAAAAACCGAGCAGGAACTCAGTTTCTCTCTGGTTACTCCCTTTGTCAACATGTTTGCAGGATTCTGGCTAGTGTGAATCTTTTCAAGTTTTAATAGTTCTTCATCTAGAACAGATATTATGAAGTGGTATTTGAGTTCTATATGTTTAGTCCTTGAATGAAAGACTGAGTTCTTTGCAATATTAATGGCACTCTGGCTGTCACTGTACAGCCTACTATTCTCCTGTTTCTTACCCAATTCTTTCATGAACCTCTGCAACCAAATCATCTCCTTACTAGCCTCTGTAGCAGCAACATACTCTGCTTACGTTGTTGAAATTGCAACAACCTATTGCAGTTTTGAAATCCAACTTACTGTTGTTCCACCTATAGTGAAACTATA
>LPNX010730078.1:28955-39435 GCA_001517045.1 Pseudotsuga menziesii | reverse complement strand
GCTGCTCTTGATTTTCTGGTGCTTTTGGAACTTCATTTTCTTTGATTTCATCAAGCACTGTGTACTCTATGTTTTCCTTTTCTTCTTTCTTTCCTTGCAAATGATCTTTGTACCTGACCTTTTCATTGAATACTACATCTCTACTCCTAATGATTTTGCGATTTTTAAGATCCCATAAGCGATAACCAAAATCATCAACCCCATATCCAATAAAGGTACATTTCTTTGATTTAGCCTCAAGCTTTGTTCTATCATCTTTATCAATATGGACAAATGCTTCACAACCAAAAGTTCTCAGAAATGAGTATTTTACCTGTTTACCTGTCCATGCCTCCTCTGGAATTCCACCATCCAAAGCGCTTGAAGGCCCTCTGTTTATTAAATAAACAGCACTGTTTACAGCATCAGCCCAAAACTGTAAGGGAAACCTTGCATGCAATCTCATACACCTTGCACGCTCCATGATTGTTCTGTTCATCCTTTCTGACATGTCATTTTCTTGGGGTGTTCCAGGGACTATCTTCTCTTTGTGAATCCCATTGTGTGAATAGTAACTGTCAAACTCCTTGCTGTAGTACTCGCCTCCATTATCAGATCTGAGACATTTCAACCTTTTTCATGTCTCATTCTCAGCTAAAGCTTTCCACTTCTTAAAAGTGTCAAACACATCAGATTTTTGTCTAATGCAATAAACCCAAGTTTTTCTAGTTGCATCATCAATAAAAGTAACATAATAACGAGAGCCACCAAGAGATTGTACCTGAGCTGGTCTCCATACATATGTATGGACAAGCTCTAACTTTTCACTCTTCTTTTGTTTCCCAACCCTGATAAATCTAACTCTCTTCTATTTTCCATAAACACATTTCCCACAAAATTCCAAACTTACCTGCTTCAGATCTGGAAGCAGTTTCCTTGAGTGGAGAATCTGCATCCCCTTCTCACTCATGTGGCCAAGCCTATGATGCCACAACGCTGCACCTGTTTCTATGGAAGCTACAGAAATAGAATAATCAGTGTTATGAGGACATAAATATAACGTACCTATCCTATTTCCTTTTGCAATTACCATTGATCCTTTAGTGACCTTCCACCACGTTTCTTCAAATGTAGACAAACAGCCGCCATCTCCCAACTGCCCTGTTGAGATTAGATTTCTTTTCATAGCAGGAATGTGCCTTACATCCTTTAGCAACCAGTCATTTCCATTATTTAGTTTAATCCGTACCTTACCCTTTCCAACAATTTTACATGGTTCATCATCCCCCAATAACACATGCCCAAAATCACCTTGAACATAATCATAAAATAATTTCCTATGGGGTGTAGCATGACATGAAGCCCCTGAATCTACTACCCAGTAATCACTAGTATTATCTAATGCAAGAATTAAAGCATCTTGTAACACATCACCTACTACATTAGCTTCCTGGGTAGTCTCTTGCTGCCTCTCACCTTTCTTCTTTGGTGCTCTGCAGTATTTCTTTAGATGTCCTTTCTTACCGTAGTTCCAGCATTCTATTTTTCCAAATCTGGACTTGGATCTTCCCTTTTTAGACTTGCCACGATTTCCTGGGCTCCTTCCTCTCTCATTTTGTCTCCCTCTACTCTCCATGGTCAACGTATTACCTAATGTCTCACCTATGCTTTTCCTTCGCATTTCCTCACTAAGAATAACACTAACAACATCATCAAACTTAAGAGTGTTTGAACTAGGGACAGAGTTACTTACAGCCATGACCAAGCTATTCCAGCTTTCTAGCAATGAGCACAAGATTAGAAGAGCCCTAACCTCATCATCAAAGTTCACTTTTACAGAACTTAACTGACTGGTAAGTGTATTAAACTCATTTAAATGGTCATCAATAGATCCACTTTTCGACATCTTCATATTAAATAAACGCTTCATTAAAAATACCTTGTTAGAAGCCGAGGGTTTTTTGTAGAGCTTACTCAATGTGTTCATCACACCCTCTGTTGTTATTTCTTTCGAAATATTGTAGGCCACCGATGAAGCTAGGCATAGCCGTATTGTTCCTAGTGCCTTTCTGTCAAGAACCTCCCATTCTTCATCCTTCATAGCCGCTGGTTGTTTTGCTTTTCCGCCCAACGGCAGGTACAGATCTTTCTGGTACAGATAGTCCTCCATTTGGATCTTCCATAACTGATAGTTTTGGCCGTTAAATTTCTCGACCCTAAACTTTCCTTCTTCCGCCATTTCTCCCACTCGAACTAGGAACCCTTCTTTCCTACGAGTTTACAAACCAAATAGACCTTTTGGCTCTGATACCAATTGCTAGAAAAACAGGACCGCAGAGCAATAACAGATATACAATTAAATCAATAAACAAGATGCAAAACAATTAAAACAGTATAGAGAGACACAGATATAACGTGGTTCACCCAAACGATGGGCTATGTCCACAAAGAAATTTGCCAGTCCTTTTATTGCAGTCCAGAAAGATGAAGGGATACACCCTGCAGCAAAACCACTGCACTTCCTCTTCACGCTCTCATAGTCTCTCTTCCAGTACAATACAATGCCTATATCCAGTACAATACAGTACACATATCTAGTACAATACAGTACTCACATCCAGTACAATACAGTACTCAGTGCCATTACAATGGAGCCTCCTCAAGCCTTATAAAGGCTTAATCACATGCAATGCCATGGGACAATACCATGGGCTACAACAAACCATGTGCTAGACCTAACCACCTTTGACTCAATCCCGAGTCAAGGTTAACACATGCAATACCATGGGACAATACCATGGGCTACAACAAACCATGTGCCCAAACCATGTGCTAGACCTAACCACCTTTGACTCGATCTCAAGTCAAGGTTAACCCTAACAGAAAATTCAACAATAAAAGAAACATAATATGCATACCCGCTTAGTGAGCTTGATGACATAGGACCGCATACATCGGAGTGGATGATTTCCAAGATTCGTTTTACTTTGCTTTCGCTACTTGGAATTGTCTTCTTTGTGTTCTTTCCTTTCGCACATCCTTTGAAGACCCCATCATGTTTTGCCTGTATTTCTGGAAGACCTTCAACAGCCTTGCTTGCAAGAGGTAGTGCTCTATAATGCACATGTGCAAGCCTTCTATGCCAAAGTTCACTTGGCTTTACTGTGTCATGGACCAAGGCCTGTTCTGGATGGCCTTTCAATTTGTACAAACCTCCTTCTTGTTCACCAATCACTATTGCATCATCAATAGTCTTTCCTTTTGGCCACATGATGACTTGACCATCTATGAATGCAACCCTCATTCCTTTTGCATCCAATGCTGATATGGAGAGAAGGTTCTTCTTGAGTCCTGGCACAAACAACACTTCCTTCATTGTTATAGACTTTCCAGAGTCTAGCTTATAGGAAGATCCCCACTACCTTTTATTATATATTGGTAGTCATCTCCTAGCTTCACCTTGTGAGGTGATTCATGTTCTGAAATTTTCACAAAGGATTCCTTGAATCCAGTCATATGTTTGGAAGCCCCACTGTCTATAAGCCAATCATCACTTCGATGAGTAATGTTTCCCGTGACAGCGGAGATCAAAACATATTCATCCTCGCTTGAAGAATATTCACTTTCATATCTGGTTCTCTTTGATGAAGGTTCATTATCCTCTGTAGCATGAGCATGATGTCTTCTTTTGTTTCCCTTCTTCTTGTGAGAGCTACTTTTGTTCTTAGGACAATCTCTAGGAAAGTGTCCTTTTTCATCACATGTATAGCAAATGTACTTAGACCTATCTGTAGGATTTCTAGAGTTATTCCTATGATGAGAGTACTTACTTCTGTGATGGTTGGATCTGGATTTCTTGGATTGTACTATGAGAGCTTGATCTTGACTTCCCATCTTTTCTTCTCGAGATGCTATCCAAGCTTCTTCTTGAGAACAATCTTCCCACAGTCTGTTGAACTTGACTAACTTCTTTCTAGCACAGATCCCTTGAATGAAGGAGTCCCATGTCTTAGGGAGACCATTCAAGGTGGTCATCACAATTTCTGCATTCTCCACTTCTTCATCTACTACTTCCAATTGTTCCTTGATCTGAGAAACCCTTGTGAAGTAAGATTGGATGATCTCTACATTCTGGATCTTCACATTCTTCATTTGATTCCTCAGAGTCATCTTCTGTTTTATGTTCTTCCCTTCAAACAATTTGGTTAGGGCATCAAACATAGATTTAGGTGTCTTGAGAGAGGAAACCTGTGGGATAAGGTGATCCTTGATGGAATCAGAAATGATCCTCTTTTCCATAACCAACTTCTTCTTATGGAAGGCCTTAGCCTCATCTCCCTCTGGAAATAGAACCTCCTCATGGATGTAGGAGTCCAACTCATTTTCTTCCAGGACCAGGGAGATCCTATACTTCCAGGCTCGGAAGTTATCAGCGCCCTCAAGCTTTTCATCAAGCTTAGTATGATGAGACATCTTAACTGAGAACCTCAAATGGAAATACAAAATATTTATATCATACAAGGTCAAGATGTCGGATCTGGATTTGGAGCTGAAATCCTGCAGTGCTGGATCAGGAGCAAATTAGGATTTTGCTTTTCCAGAGTTTTGTCCACACAAATGCCTTGAAATTTATCCCTAACTTTGATTTTGGGGAGGAGATCAATCCAGGCCTGGGCTCACTAAAAAATTCCTCTTCTGTGAAAAGCCCTAATTTTCGGCAGAAGTGTTGGGTCCAAAACTAAAAAAACTCATAATTGGATTCTTCTTCGACAGAAAGATGCGCCCTAAGGAGGAGAGTTATTCCACCTTACTTTTGCTGAAAATATGTGTAGGAAGATCCACAAACTAGGAATCCCTAGTTCCCGCAGTTGCACAGTGTCTTCTTCTCAGGTTAGCTCTGATACCATGTTAGTTTTTCAACATTAAGCTAGCATTATTAGGATCTTTAACTGAGAGAATAACAAGCATAGAAATCAAACACAAGAGACAATGAACACAGTGTCTTTCCACGAGGAAACCATAAATGGAGAAAACCCCTCAACTTCCTCAGAGATAGAATCAACACCAAAATAGAAAATCCCAAAACAGTAAGTGATCTCCCGACAGCAGTAACCTTCTTCTTATCTAGCCCCAATGTCTTCTCCTTCCTCAACTATGCGCTACACTTGAGAATGTATGTGATGTGTGCTAAATAGAGAGTCCAGCTCTTTATTTATACTAATCTCGGTATGACTAAAACCCTACTAGGGTCGAACTCTCTAGGAGAATCTAATAACCCTAGTGCCCCAGAACTGTGGGGACTTTAACCCTTAGACAATAGGAGGATTACCCACAATGACTTGACATGACTTGTTTACATTATAGCTCCACCTGATCGGAACATCGGGGCATGACAACATGACTCAATTGCATAATAGATACATCCCAGAATAAACATCGGGTTACAAGACATAAGATACATAGATGAATACATCCCGAAGTTACAAATACATTAACAGTGCAGGTGGAACCCGAAGGAGATTTTCTGGTGAAACCGGATTGTATCCTTGAAAGGAGGGAGATCTCGCTTCGGAATCGCACCATTGGTCAGGTGAAGGTGCAATGGAAGCACCTTAGTCTAGAAGAAGCCACCTAGGAATTGGAAAGTCGTATGCAGGATGCATATCCAATTCTATTTCAGGGGAACTCTGAGGACGAGGAATAAATAACATCGAGGACGATGCTATAAATTAAGGGGGTGTGTATGTCACATGCCCCAATTTTCAAAACAATTTAATGTTATTGAGAAACATTATGTTATGTTTTATGCTAAGCTGTAATTGGTGACCAAGTGGGGTCAAGGATAATTAATGTATTTCAGAATATTTATTATTAAATAAATAAATGATGAGACAACAGCTTAGGGAAGCTGTTAAAAGAGTGTTAACTCGTCACTTGGTGGAGGAGACTGGGTGGAGAGTATACTGACAAGTGGCAGCATCCTCAAACTACTTCTAATTGTTGTAGGTGGCAACTTCCCTATATTTGTGGTCATGATTCCCCAAGAAAGTGGAATTGGAGCAGGTGGCTCATTAAGTAAAAACTGACCCAGAAGACCTAGGCATTATTATAAAACTTCCCATTGAAGACAGCAAAGGCTGCTCATTCTAGAATGGAGATCATTCCGTGTGAATGAAGTGCACATGAGAAATTCGATGGAGGGGACTTATTGAAGTGAGTTTGAGGGGTCAACTGCTGAGAACTAAACTTATGCAGTTGTTAGGCTGAATTTCTTACTAATGTGAGTAGGTTTGGATTACTATTGTAATTTGACCAGTCGGGTGACAGAAGGTATTAAGGATACATCCTTCACCCAGTACTCTACCAGGAGGACCAAGAAACAGGCTAGGGGGTCCCGAGGAAGTGCAGACTAAGCCTTCTCCTGGAGTTGGTTGGGAGGAACATGGGAAGAACAGCCTCCTAAAGCTATTGTCACCTCATCATTTGACAGGTTTTTATTTGTTCAGGTTATTTATAATGTATGTACTATATTAAGCAAATGTTTATTAGTTTTTCAAAGATATGTATGTTTTTTTTTTGTTAGGGTTTAAATAGAAAAGATCATTGTGTATTGATAAATTAGGGATATGTAGATTATGTTATAAAAAAACCAGTAGTATTATTGCTAAATGAAAAGTAAATAGAAATAAATTACCATGTTGTATTTTTCCACGCCTTGTATAGGCAGTACTCTAGTACAGCTGGTTGATTAAGTAGATGTGATAATTTATTTATCAACTCTGAATGAAAAATGCAAATAATTTATTTTATAGTTTGTATGCGATTCATTCCACAAAATAGCAGTACATGCTTTGTCTACTGAAAGTATCTATATTAATTAATTTCAGGAAAAGAACTGAAGTTATATAATATTCAATAGTAGTTATACTAATCACATAACAAATATTAGTCTTAATATTTGTTCTAAACATAATAGTTAAATCTAAATAAGTAAACATAGGAACATTAAAACAAAATATTACTGAGGGGTTTAACCTAGCTATTACTATTTAACTCTTAAAATAAATTATTCTAAGTACATTTATGCATTCTGTACACCTCCAGAATTTACCTAGGGTTTACAAAAGACAGGTTTTATCTTTATTTACAAACTTGCAGAATCTTACTCTAAATTATTTCATAAAATTTAACAGTTGTAATTAATTATTTATAAAAAAATATAAATAGGAAAACAAAACCAAAATCATTCCTGTAATTTCTATTTTATTACAGAATTGTAGGGTATTTAAAATATGAATCCTTCTAAGCAAAAACAGATTACTAATTTTCCTCATTAACACAGTAAAAAATTCCAATAACATATTTCATTGTAAATCATTTTAAATTACATGATATCAAATTAAAATAACATTGTAACAATTTGATAAAAACAAAACAAAATAAGTATAACGGCCTTTTATAAATAACAGTTGATGCTTGGGCCTGTTCAAAAAAATATACTATACAAAATAATAAAACGAAACAGTAACTATTACATTCATGACAAGTAAAAACCCTATATCTGTTTTACAAGTCTCGTTGAGTAAGACAGTGGTCGAACTTGTATCATTACGGCTTAAGCCAAATTAAAACTTGAATTTTTTACATCATCACAGGTCGTATGGGCTCTGTCACAAACCCTTAAGTCACAGCTGCAGTAGCCTTCAACATTCTTGCACTGAATACCCTTAGGATTTTAATATAAAACAAAATAACAAGAAGTAAACTAACAGTAAAAACCCAAGATGAGTCCTTAACCGGCAGTAAAATATCCCATCTTCCAACCACCATTACTCGTTGCAAGAGAAAAATCCTCAGTGTAATCCGGGGCTTACCAAGGTCTTGCAAGGATGAAGTCTGGAGAGTTGAGTTAGCAGCTAGCACTTCAAATTGGGAAAGAAACCTGCACATAAGAACTAAGTATTCAGTTACAGCCTTTAACTTGAAATTTGTATTTCTAAAACGTACTGTAAAATGAAACTTTGTTTGAGGATTTACCTAGGAGGGTTCTCGTTTGAAGGAATCATGGGAACGAGCCACCAGAGACAGCTCAATGGCACCTCGAAGGGTAAATCCAAAAGCTAAGAAGATGTCGGGTGCAACTGGCACCCTCAGTCACAAATTTGAAGGAACGAGCAGTATTTCAACTAGAACGAAGAACACTCTTTGAAAGCTCTCTCCACTATATTCTTTCTTAAACACCAACTCACGGTTCTTGAATCAGTGAAGAAAAACAATTTCTATGCTCACAACACTCCACAGCAATCTTTAAGCTTTAAAAACTACCTTATGTCCTCACCGAGCAACTCACAGTCTTTCTTGTTTGAAGGCAGTCTACATTCAGAAACTATTGCAAAGTTATGGCAGCCACGAGCTCGCAGCTCGGCCACACACAGTCAAAAGAACCCTCTCTCTCGCAAATGAAGGGTTAGGGAAAATTTTAAAGTCAACTTAACCAATGGCTTTTACACCTCCATGTGGCCATCGATATTTTTCATCCTCGTGGGTATCATTTCAATAGTCCTGTATGCAATTTATAATCTGCATTAAGATTATTACAAATCAAACGTTACTCATTAAAATAATATCATGTTTTGATTTCTAATAATGTATTGTACCTTGATATTTTCGATGCCAAATCTATCAACCATAGTAATAAGAAAATATTGTTCTTTTAGGGTTTTGTTGTAAGTCACGATAGGGTAGTGTCTTTTGCTAACCTTGTTTTATCAAACATAGATAAAGGACAAGTTTTGACCATAAACTACTTTAAGAAGGAGATCTAATGACTCCTTGAGGTAACATCTTTATTTGTTAAGAGTTGGAAGGTAAAATGTTAACTAGAACCTAAGCTATAAAAAGATCTCCTATATTATTGTAAACCAACATTCTTATCTCAAGTTTTTACTAAACAAACTTGTGTAAATGTTAAATTTAATAGCTAAAAGGTACACCATAATTTTAGGTGTAAGATACGATAAGAAGGAATCAAAGTAAAAATTGTAAGAGTTTAAAAAGGCATTCTTCCAACTAGGATTAGAATCTTGACCCACTTCTTTTAATGCAATGTGTATTTGGGGATGCTAGTAAATACAGTCCATAGACCCATATAAGAATCTCAGTGTAAATATAGCATCCAAACATTGAGTAAATAGATAGCAGTAAAAGTGGTTTTCGGTTATTTATTGATAAAACGGTGTTTATAAAACCCTAGAACAAGGGTAAATGTGATAGACACCAAATGTTGTTGAATGATCTAAGCATCAATATGTGAACTTTATTCTTTGTATTTAAACTCTAGATTATAATTAACGTAAGCAGGAATACCAGTGTTCATTAGAATTTTATTCTTAATCATCCGAATGATTTGATGTCATTTTGATAGTATTTGATCATGCTTTTTCAACCCATGCATATGCAGTATTTGTTGTAAAATATTTATGGAGTTGTGACGACTGAAAAAGATCAACGTTACCTCTGATGGAAACAAGCTGCATTTAAACATTCTAAGTCTAGCATCATATTTATGCTAGAGAAGTATCTTCTTGATCTAAATATATAAATATTATTTTTACAGGTGGCATATTCTTACCTGTTAAACCTGTAAGGAACCATCAGTCCCACTATGTTAGATTAAAACTAAGTAAGCCCCGATTACACATAAGAAACTTTCCCTACTTGACAAAAGAAATCAACAGTTTATCTAGCATCAAAAAAATACACGTCCCTTTTTTTACTTATGAAAGAATTACAACTGCTAAGTCGAAACATCACTAACACAACTTTTAAGGATAAGCACTAACAGAGTTTTTAAGGATAAGCCTATACATTATACAAAATCTTATAAATAAGTAACTCTTTGTTTCTCTTACAAACTATTTTATTATCTGCTAACCGTTAGTGGTACTTTAGCGGTGACATCAGACATTTTATGTCACATGAAAAATTTTAAAATTTTATGAATTTTTGAGTTATTACAATAGCCAATAAAGATACACTTCTTGGCTTTGTTATCCAACATGCTCCTTTTCTCCTTTGGAACATGTACATAAGCATCACAACCAATAACTTTCATATGCTTAATAGAGGGTTTCTTACCAGTACATACCTCTTGTGGAGTATTATCAATCAATGTTGATGTGGGTGATCGGTTTACCAAGTAACATTTTGTCTCCACTACTTCTACCCATAATTCTTGTCCTATCCCAACACTGCTTAGCATGCTCCTTGCCTTTTCCATCAACCTCCTATTCATCCTCTCAGCAACTCCATTATGTTGAGGTGTGTATGGAGTATTATTTTTCCTTGATATACTGCACTTCTTACAAAAGTCCTTGAATTCATTCCCACAGAACTCTCCACCATTATCTGTCCTCAACACCTTTATTTTCTTTTCTGACAGATTTTCTACAAGAGCCATAAATTATTTAAACTTGGCAAATACTTCAGATTTCTTTCAAAT
>LPNX010730078.1:0-28940 GCA_001517045.1 Pseudotsuga menziesii | reverse complement strand
GAAATCATCTATAAATGAAACATAATACACATATTTTCCTAATGATGGAACAGGAACAGGTCCAAACACATCACTATGTATTAATTCTAGAATTCCCTTTGCCCTCATTAAAGGAAATTTGGGGTCTAAAATGGGCCTTATAAGAAAACGCGCCAACAATAAATTTTATGAGTTGGAATTTAGGAACCAATATAATTTCAATAAAATGAGTCAACCATAATGGTTGAACTGACATATTTGTCATAAAAGAAAACTACTTTTTTTGTTCATATTTTCGAAATATCTCCCTGTGTTTTTACTCAAATTCCAAGCGGGGGAGCTCGTTGGATGTGGAATTTAATTCCGCATCCAACGAGAACCCACACTGCATACTTTTGACGAACCCTGCTACCCGAAAAATAAGAAATACCTGAAAATTAGGTATTTCTTATTTTTGGGGTAGCGAGGTCCGTCAAAAGTATGCAGTGTGGGTACTCGTTGGATGCGGAATTAGATTCAACATCCAACAAGATCTCCCACTTAGAATTTGAGTAAAAACATAGGGAGATATGTCTAAAATACGAACAAAAAAGGTAATTATTTTCATTCTTTCTCCAAAATTAATAACTATTATTTTATTATTTTAACTGTTATTTTATTATTTTAACTATTATTTTATTATTTTCCTTAGGAGCCCCATTTTAGACCTCAAATTTCCTCTAATGTGTAGAACCAGATGCAAATCTTACTCGATTTTGTTTTCCATATATGCAAGTCTTTGTAATTTTGAGTAAATTTTAATCGATGTGTTGTTATTAGAAAGAAAACCCTCTAGGAACCTCTTTCGGTCCGAGTGGAACTCAATCGAGGAATAAAGGATGGGGTTGATTTTAATTGATTGCTTGCAAAAAATTAATATTGAATAATGAAGCAGCAAAAATAAAGCAAACCACAGGTTCTCTAATTAGATCTACCACGATCCTCTTTCACCTTTCGGTTCAATCGGGAATCGTGGGGTAAGTATTAAAGTTACTTTGACTTTATAATATGAAATATATGATGAAATTAATCAAAGTACACTATTTTTCATAAATAAAACTAATCTAGAGACAAAAAAAAGGAAAAAAGGACGTGAATCCCCCCAGGGGGGATGGGGAATGAGCTCGAAAGAGCATATTCGAAATTATTTTTTATTACCAGCAATTAAAATATCATAAAAATGATATAATTCCTCTTGTTTCTTATACAGAATGAACCCAAGAGCTTACAAAGTGCAAAAATTAAAGATTTCAGAAAATGGGGAGACCCCTGGGGGGATTCAGATGGCCCAAAAATCACTTTTCAGACAGAACCGCCTCCTATTTTCTGTTATACCTGCTAAAAAACATAAATATTATTAAACTTAAATATTCCCAAAATCACTTTGAAAGTACCTTTGGGTCAACCCACTTTTAACCGAAAACAACTAAGTTAAAACTAGTTAAAAAAAAGGTGAAAAGTGGAACCAAGGAAAGCAAGATTTCCTTGGGATATTGGCTTTCCCTTTGGGAAGAAAATATGATGTGAACTTATTTCTGGATTTATATTTTAAATTACGAAAGAGAAATCTAATGCATGCAAGCTACAAAGTTTCTTTAAAATGCCATGCAAAAAAGACGATTTCCCTAAAGCTAGATCTAGAATGCTTATGAAACCTTTTGAAGAACAAGATCTAGATTATGATCTTTAAGAAGATATATCTATGTTATATTTAAGTCTAATATGATAGATCTAAACAAGTCAAAGCTATGAACCAAGTAACCAGGAAAATTTTCAAATTTAGAGGGAGGAAGAGATGTGGAGAGGAAAGGCTTGTTGGCGCAAAGAGCTAGCCAAAGGCTTCATAGTGGGATGTCGAGGGACTATGTCATTTAGAGATGTTGAAAGTAATGTGGATTCAAACTATATCCATGATTCTTCCCAACCAAGCAACCTGTAAATCACTCAAAGACTTGCAAACCCATGAGATCTAGTGATTACACATAAATCAAGGCTAAAACTACATGCATATAAACTTATAAACATGTCAAATCTAGATCTCTAAGTATACGTATTCAAAATAGAAGAAACAAGTAAGCTTACTTATAGCCCTCTATTTCCAATGATTGGGAGCAATCTTTGTTCAACCAGATTCATAATTCAAGATGCAAAAATTTGAAACAACACACAGATTACCTTAGGAGGATCAGACAATAATGGCCCACACACAATTGCACCACACCATTAGCCTCTAAAGATTTCTTTATTACAGCAAAATCAAAAAATATTGTATCAATTACAACTAGCAATCCCTTCAATCCAACTCTAACTAGCTTAAAAAGGAGGAAATTGTGCTTTATTTATAGCAAAAACTGAAACCCTAGCCCAAAGGGGGCGCAATTCCCAAGGAGAGAAGGACTATTGCTGCATGAGGAGTTAAGTTGAGCTTGATCTTAGTCTAACTGAGTCTGATCTGAGTCTGACTGAGTGTAACTAACAATCGGAGTGTTGATCAGACTGACACATCAACCGGTTAATTGAAACATCAACCAAACCACATCCAGATGAGCCCACACATGTGGAGGAGAGAGAGAACGTGCAAATCCCAAGGATGCATGCTATGGTGCACTCCCTCTTCGGCCCATATCAACTCCTTCTAACAAGGCATGGTCAGCTCTAGTCAATCCAAAGCCGATGAGACTGATTTCAATCAAATCGGAGCAAATCCCACTGATTTAGGAATTTGGGTTTTCTCCATTATTTAATTAATTTATCAATTAAAATAATCAATATTGGATTTTTAGGGTTTTCTGACCTGCGCGATGGGAAAATCACTCAAAACTTAGGAAAAGTGGGTATATGGGTTTACCGGGTGCTCTGAGTTAGAAAATGAGCACCCCCATGACTGAAACTGATTTCTGAGCCCAATTTTATTACAAAACCAATTTTTCCATTTAGACTATCAAAAAATAGCCTATGGTTTGGAAAAATTAAAACTTAAAAAAAACTTTAAAAATTAAAAATAAATAAATACTAGGGGGACTTATACATGTTCATATGACTCGACCATAATGCCTAGCATGTTTATACATTGACACATAGACTCTAATAACCTCCATAGGCCTAAATGCCAAGCCGACCACCCCAACTTTGGAGGTATTGAGTGAAAAACTTAGAAATTATCAGTCGTTTATTCAACAACCAATAATAACCAAGGGAAAAAACACTCTGGGATGATTGGATTAACAAATAAAGTCCAAGAGACCGAGTCTTTTATAGACACTACCATGCTAGAACATTTTATTACTACGGGGTATGAACATGTGATATAGTACAACAAGCACTTCCCAGAAGAAATTCTGAAGGTCTTCTGAAGTCCAAACAAATCATCTTTGTCCAATTCACCAGGCTCACTTGATAAAAAACCATTAAGTACAACTTAGGTGGTAACAACTCTACCACATCCAATGATACTGATTGGTGAATCATCTCCCAAGTACACATCCCCTCCATTGTACTTTTCATATTCACAAAACCACTCCCTATGAGGGGTCATATGACATGGTGCACCTAAGTCAATGAACCATATCACGTTCTAAAGGATTACCCATGGAAGATAGGTACACATCCCCCCCTTCTTCTGACGATTTCTTTGCCTCTGTGGAAGGGGTATCCTCATATCCCTTTGCTTTCTCAACATTCTTATATCTACAACCCTTTTTATAGTGCCCATATTTACCACATTTCCAACACTTCCTTATTCCTTTTCATGGAGATTTATATCTACCCTTAGATTTAGATCTTCCCCCGGATCCTTTATTTTTGTTTCTCTCGTCGGGGCGACCTCTCACAGACAAGGCATCCATGCTATGATTATCCATGGTTTTCTACCTCATCTCTTCTAATAGTAGGGATGATACAATTTCATCAAATTTTAAGGTCGCATGTCTAGCACTACCTATTGCAACAATTAGGTTGTCCTGGGAATCTAGCAAAGAACACAATAATGTAATACATTTATCTTCTTCAGCCATTTTAAGACCAACAGAGGTTATCTGACTTACCAGAGTATTTTAGACATTCAAATGCTCTATTATAGTGTCATTCTCATCTATTCTGAGTTAAAACAGCTTCTTTTGCAGAAACAACTTGTTCACATGGGATTTTTATTGATACAAACTTCCTAGTTTTTCCCATAGCTTTACTGTGCTATCTTCACCAGATACATTCAACAACACAGATTCTAAAAAGCACAATTGTATTGTACTACTCACCCTTCTTTATAATTTATCCCAATCATCTTGTGACATTGCAATGGGTTTCGTACCTGGATCCACAGCAATCCACTGTTCCCGATCTACCAGAAGATCCGTGGAAGATCCTCCATTTTGAGCTTCCATAGCTCAAAATTTTGGCCATTAAATTTCTTGATCTCAATTCTTGAAGTTCTCACCATTCTCTTTCAATGCACAAATAAACACTGCAAAGCTCCCACTGAACCCGTGTTTATCACAGACCCAAGATCTATCAACCGTGTCGAACCCTTAGTAGCAAAGGTGTCCCGCTGATGCCAAAATCGAGCTCTAATACCACATGTAAGTTTTAAACCTGTGCAGAGAAGCAAAGCATACAGATTCTTTTAAGCAAAATAGATATCACAACACATCATTCACACATAAACACAGAGATTTACCCTGGAAACCCTTAACCGAGAAAACCAAAAAACCTTGGAGCCACACCTCCTATTTTCTCTTCATTGCATTATGAATCCTCACAATACAAAAGATAGGTATTTAGAAGCATTCAAATACCCTAATCCGTTAACCCATATTATAAAAAGACTCCAATCCCTTAATCGGGATTAAGTTACATATTTTTAGACAAATTCTAAAAATAGCCACAAACAACTATAAATAGCCATAAATTCTATAAATATCCAAAAAAATTTGCTCGCTGATGCGCTCGCATTGGAAATGGCCTAACGGCCATTTCCAAGCGGAAACAGGGCCTCTGGTTTGTTTCCATGAAGGTTCTTTTGGGATCATTGAGTTGCAATGCTGACTTGCGCACCTCCCCTCCATACGCACATGCAAAGAATATAACATATACCCAACATAGTACACAAGCCCCATTTCAAGGTTTGATCCATAAGAGATGGTTGTCATGGAGTACCATATTTTTGGGAAAATAATACTTGGAATTATGACCTAAATATTTTCTTTTAGAATTCATAGACGATGAAAAGGGACCTAAATCACCACATTGTCCTATAGAGTGTACCACTTATAAAGGACTCTGGAAACCATTTTAAGGTTTTGTGCATGGTGAACATATATCAATGCCACAACCATTATCCAAGGAGAAAAAATAGGAACTTAGGATTGCATCATTTATTTAGGGTTCATTGGCCATGGTTTAGGCACATCCATGTATTCCCTTCAAAGGGAATCCTTAACCTTCAAGTCATATATGGACACCTTTTTTAGGTTTTGCATACTAGATATGGGTATGAGTTCCTTGGCCATGGTTTATGGGAAAATCCTAGGGTCTTAAGCCATACTAATTATCTCTATAAATAATGGGCATTGCATGGGGTCTTATACCACTACATAGACACTACAAAGAAAATCTCTTGGATACAAGTGGAACATGGACACCATTTCATTGTTTGATGTGTAGGATAGGTCTCTTGGTCGTAGGCATGCTTTATGGAGAAATTACAGGGGATTTAGATGTAACTATTTCTTTAACAAATCATGGAATGACCACCATATGAACCTTATATAGGTATTATATACTATAAAAAAGGGATATGATCCTTATTTCACATTATTGGACTAATATATTGTTCAAGGCAAAAAACTAGGGACTTATTAAACCATTTTATAGGGCTCGTAAGCCATGGATGGGGTACCATTTTGATATACAAGTCCTTTAGATAGAATTTTTGGCACATAAAAATGATATTTTCCTAATTTCATTATTTTGAGGAAATGATCCCATCCATTCATTCATACGAAGAGACAAATATAAAAGTGCCTCAAGGATTATAGCTTAAGGTTTTAGTACAACACTCACATTCTCTGGTATACATAGAGCACACTACTTTAAGGAGTAGAAATTGAGGTTTTTCCAAATCACCCACATTCTCTGGTATACAAAGAGCATAGTGCCACAAGGAGTAGACATGGAGGTATTTCTAGAGAACCCACCATTAGAGGAAATTTCAACTCAAAATGGGCCTTTTAACTTTAACTCAAATTCCATGTCATCATCTGTTAGCCAATGAAATTGCTTTAAATTTGAAATACCGTATAGGTATTAAACACTTTTTTAATATAAATTTGGGGATAAGTATCATAAAAAAAACTACTTTTTTTGTTTGTATTTTCGACATATCTCCCCGTGTTTTTACTCAAATTTCGATTGGGAGAGCTCCTTGGATGCGGAATTAAATTCCGCATACAATGAGTACCCACTCATCATACTTTTGATGGACCCCGCTACCCAGAAAACAAGAAATACCTGAAAAAATGTGATGATGATGTCATCATCACATTTTTTCAGGTATTTCTTGTTTTCGGGGCAGCGAGGTCCGTCAAAAGTATGCCGAGTGGGTACTCGTTGTATGCGGAATTTAATTATGCATCCAAGGAGCTCTCCCGATCGAAATTTGAGTAAAAACATGGGGAGATATGTCGAAAATACAAACAAAAAATAATTTTTTTCTTTTCTTCCTCCAAAATTAATAAATATTATTTTATTATTTTAACTATTATTTTATGAATTTTTTTTAGGAGGCCCATTTTGAGTTGAAATTTCCTCTAATGATTCTTTTGTATACCAAGATCACAGTGCCATGAGGAGTATACCCTAAGGGGTTTTCCATGATATGAAAGAGTTGGTCGTGGAGAGGACAGTGCGATGAGAAAAAACCCCAAGGGATTTTGATAAAATATTGTGAGTAGAGAATACTAACCGATACAAAAACGGGACATAATGTCTTTGGTAATCCCTACCATCTTTCTCTATTTTTCAAGAAAATCTACCCTAAAACACTGATACATTCCTCATCTTTACCTTGGTGTTCCTTCTAAATGTAATCGATGGTTTGGAATTTGAATTAAACTCTTGAATTGATGATTAAGCTCATCTTTGTTTAATCTTTTTCTCCCAGTACCCTGCCTCATTTTTGTATCTTTTTTAGATTCTGTACTAGTGATATTTTTATCCTTTTTGGGTAATGTGAATTTCCCAGCTTAAAACCCAAATTTTAAAAGACGTAGCTTGAATCGATTCAAGGGAAAAGTTTGTATGAAACCCCATGAAATTTCTCGGTTCCCCACCGTGACCTGTATTATTTTTATTTTTCTGAATAATGTAATCCTCCTTGTTTAAGCGCATATGTGAAAGTATTTGACATAGTGTAAATATGTTTTAATTTGAACTACTCTATGTATCTTTATCGTCTAATGCTTTGAGTTCTTGACTCCTTCCGGGTACAAGGTTACCCTAAGCCCTAAAATCGTTATTCATATTATGGTTAGATCCATTCAGTCAGATACCTTAACTACTGAATTTCGATTGAGGAGTTCTGGGTTTCCTTGTTTTTCACATAAATAGTTATTAGATTTTACTAGAATATACTACATTTTTTTATCTGTGGCTGAAATTTTCAACTCTCTTGACCTGTAACTAAAAATTATTTACCATTAATACATGTGAGGTCCAATATTAGTACTAAACCCATTATCTTAGGGAACTAAGGAGTCTTGACTATGCCCTAAGCTATTCATTGTCATTGTCACCATCATCTTCATCATCGTTGTCATCTTCATTTCCATCATCATCATTGTCACGATCATCATCATCATAATCACCACATCGTCATCTTCATCATCATCGTCATCATAAATATTTTTATATCCTAATCCACATGGTTTATAACCTATAGTGCTACACAAGCACTAAACTTACCCATTAGATATCTAGTTCCAAATGAATACCCGTTCACCAAAATTATTTTAGGCATAAAGTTGGATAGTCCAATTAGATGGATTTTCAAATTAACCAAAGCATCATACTAACCATTGAGACTGATGAACACCTCGATCAATAATTTACTTATCAAATTTAGGAGAGAACAAGGTATACACCCATCCTTTGGCATAAAAATAAATAAATGCACTTATGTATTGTCCAAATAAAATGGAATCTCACTCACAACATGAATCCTAAAACATGGATGTCTTGCAATCAAAACAAACCTATCCCACCAAAGGAATTCAAGATATATTGGTACATGGTTTATTTTATTCCAAGTTCATTTAATCCTTGAACATTGAAAACAAAATATTGATGCATCTTCCATCCCCACCTCATTATATTCAAGGCTCGAAGGTGCACCAAAAGAATCCCACTATGAAAAAATCATTGAGAATTGCTTGTTTTCTCCTTCTAAGGCCATCAATTAAAACCAAAGTGTCTAAGTATGTCATGAATTACAACGAAGAGATGAAGAAAACCCAATCCCTATATTTTATTGCAAGGGAAAAACAAATCCCATGTTAGGGTTAGGGATCTTGGGATATGACATGCTAGGAACCATATGTTGCAAAAGGCCACATGAGGATGAGGTTGTGAAAATTGAGGTGTTCAAGGATAGGGCTCACTATGTTAGAGAAGGGTCCAAAAATTTTGATAACAAATTTTTTTTGTTTCTATGCACCTACATCCATTCACCATCACCTATATTATTTTCTCAAGGGGCTTTGGAAGCAAAGGGATTAGAAGCGAGGTTTTTTGGGGACATCAGTGAGGCTGAGAAGAGAAATCCATCCCGTGAAAAAAGAAACCCAACCTAACTGAATCATTGGATACCCATGGATGTGCCTGGTGATGTGTTTTTTCTTTTGTTGTTCATGCCAGTCTATTCAATCCTTAACCCAAAAGAGCCTTTAACTATTGATCTTGAAATTCTTCAATTTTGCACATATACCTATGTTATGAACTCTGGAAAAGACATATTATGTTGTTGTTTTCATACATCTATCATGCAAACTATTTGTCTGGAAAAAGACTTAGGTCATTCTCAAGAACTATGGTTTCACTACAAATATTCCCTTTATCCTCTTGTCTAGGTTTTTCTACTAGGATTTGTATTTTTATTCATAGGAGATTGAAAAGCACATTTTTAGGCATTTTTCTCACAATAAGAAAATTTACCTATCATTATATTTTATCATAGATTCACAAAAACATAGGGATGATAAAATGATTCAACTCACCATTTTTCTATTGTCCAAAGCAGTTCAAAGGAATTTAGGTTATCTTTGTACCTACAAGTGGTCTGATACTATTTGTTGGAATCAAAGTAGGGCATGTTACTAGGATTCTTGCATGCCAGTCATAGCAGAGGCATCTGAAACAGTATGAGCAAACAATGAACTTATTTTAAACATCTTGGTGTTGTTTTGTTCATTCTTCTTTGTCTCAAACTCTCACTTAACAATGGGTGGTACTCTATGCTTCTGGAAATTGGAATGTACTCAAAATTTCCCAGAATTATGAGGTCCAAAGCATTAATTCTAATAATGTACCTATCAAAACTTCATCCTAGTAGAAATAATGGAAAATGTACATGTGATACTTTGAAAAATCTAAAAACCTATGCTTATATCCCTTTACAATTTTATATACCAAACATACTTTGGTACAAGAAATCAGATAACACTCAAATGCTTCCATTATGTGCAGAAGCTCCAAGGTGTTATAGCCTAGTATTGTACATATCCTAATGTATGCTTGTATGAGTAGAAACCAATATAAAACATATCATATAAGGTGTTTCCTCATAATTATGATTGAATTAGCATAAAACAATAGAAAACATCAATAAAATAATAACATGTTTTATTTCATCCATTGTTTTTAAATACAAAGATTGACCTGATAATGACTTAGCTGGTGTTGTAAGTCTTGATTAATTAATACACAAATTATATCCTATGATGTTTACTATAATCTCAATTTAGTCAACAATGAGATTAGCATTGCACAATATTTAGCTAGAGGAGATTTTTTTCAAGGTGATATACTTCTGAAATCAAAATGCTTAGGCTACAACTGAAATAGTCAACCAGTGTGCCTTACAAGAATTGCCAAGAGTGGAGTAATGAAGACCTATCTAAAAGGAAACAAATAGACAATTTGTATCATTTCTATCTTAGATTCCTGCCCAATGAAAGATAGTGATAGTTGTAGAAAGTCATCATACTCATTTTTAATTTATCAAATGATTTACCAAACAAATGTTGCTTAGATGTGCCAAGAATGAATTAAATGAAGAATTACAACAATAGAAACCAAATGGTGGCAAGGAACACTATGATCAAAATTCAGATCTATCTCAAGAAGTATAAGGTCACAATATATTGAGATATCTCATATTAGTTTGAAATACATTCTTATCATACTCAGAAACATTTTATGTGCCAAGGAATTAGTACCACTCGAATTAGTCCTGAAATACAAACTTCAAAATCACTTTGTAAGTGGATTTGAGAGAAATCTAGTGCCAAATACTTACATTACATAACAATCATGTACTCTAAGATGTCTGAGCTTTAAGAGGGATTAACATTTTGTTAAAAGAGATTTAGTGGTTATCATATAATGTGATGAAGACATGGTTAGCAATGAACAACTAAAAAAGGCCCACATGGCGTAGAATAAATGGTGGATGGGTTTACTGTTAAGGCACTCCTTGTGTAAGGGCACCTGTTTGAACTCTGTGGGTGTTTTCTTACAGAAGAAAAAAAATGAAACACTAAAAAAGAAAAGAAAAATGAAAAGGAATAACACAATATGAATGCTAAGTTGTATTGAAACTAATATGGAAACAAATATGAAAAATTTTCATAAAAATAAGATACAATATTGCATGACAATAACAAATGTTATATATGCATATATACAAAAAATACATTATCTTATTATGCTAAAGAAAAATTGTAACTTATGTTACTGACATTGTCTTCTTCATAGAATTCATAGTAGTAAACAAAAGGAGAATCTAAGTTCCTACTGTACATATTCTGAAATATACAAACATATTGTCCCAGTAGTAGACAACAAAGCATAAAGACCTATTTATTTCCCTATAGAGGTCCTAGAACCCTTTCCATCAACAATGTTCTGGTTAGCTTCCAGTTCATTATGCACTCGGGCTTCGAAGGCCATAGTTCCTACCTAAATCTCAACGTGAGTCAGTTTATCCATGAGCTTTTGGGTGGCGCGGGCTTTCTCATAATGTTGGGATTCCTCAATAGTTGTTTGCTCCCTCTAAATCGATCTCACTTCATCGAGATCCTCTGCAGCTTGCTCAAAACTTTCCCTCGCTTCTCCTTTGATTTGATGAAGCTGAGTCTTTTGAATATCCACATCATCTTTAACTCTCCTTAGTGTGTGTCCCAGTGCTGCCAGGCCATGTTGTGAGTAACAAGGCTCACTCTCATCGATGGAGTCCATGTTATCAGCCTGTTTGTAGAGGGGCCAATTAGCTTGGAGGCTCTTGTGGCTCTAAATTTATTTCCTGAGATGAATGAAGTCAGAGATAAGTTGGAAAGGTCCCTTTCCCATTTCCTGGTGCATGTATATACTATAGGAATGATCTGTCTCATCGACCAAGTCACTCTTCTTCATAATGAAAACATTCCTGTGGCATGCTCTAAATATCTATCCTCCACCTCAGCTCTTACCCATGGCCATATTAACGTCATCCCGCATAATCTAAACTTGCTTGACATACTTTCCACAAATCTCGCATGGGGCATATAAGACTCCATGGCTACTTCAATTTGTACCTCCTGTACAAAACCAAAATTTTCAATAGGTTCCTGGGTTAGCGAGCCTGATCTGATGTACTCTGCTTCCATTTCCCTTGAAATTTCATTCTCCCAAATCCTCCTTCACTCACAACGAGGTTCATGATCGCTCTTGTCTTCCTTGTGGTCCCACGTGGTGTGCGCACCTTTTCGATTTCAGTCACCCCATGTCAGGCATACCTCCACATGGCTATTTTGGAAATATCCGATGATATCTGACAATATTCAATGATCATGACATACCACCATCAAAAAATGTCGCCGGTCTTTCTCTTTTTTTTGTATGTATAGATTTCAGATATCCGACTTTCCTCCCCACTTTTTCGGCAGTCATGCCATACCACCGACGAAAAATGTCATCGGTCTTTCTCTTTTTTTGTATGTATAGATGTTGGATATCCGAAGTTCTTCCCCACTTTTCCAACATTCATGCCATACCACCAACGAAAAATGTTGTCAGTCTTTCTCTTTTTTTGTACGTATAGATGTCGGATATCCTACCAACTGTAAAGTATTTTGGGTCGGTTATCTGAAGGGTATGGAGTCAGAAATATTTCCTTCTGATAAGTATTGGTGGTATAATATCCGATGTTTATGTGTTATATCTACAACTTGTATATTAATAAATATTTCGTCAGATATCAGACTATACCATATTCATGTCGAATGTCAGACGAAAAATCAACCGACGTTTATAAAATCCAACGCTTGTTAGATTGTTGATAGATTTTTGTTGAAAATCAAACGTATATGTCATCATAGTTTGGGTTCAAATTCTCTTGTGTGCACTTCCCTGTTGGACTCAATAGGGCTCACAAAATCAACCACCCATTTATTGAATTCCTATAAAGTAATTTGTGGTACTAATTTCATTTCATCTCATCGCAGAATCATTCCAGTTCTTTGACAAACATCATAGCTATGAAAGTATTCTTGGGCATCCACATGCATGGTGGAACACCACAATCCTGCTTGCAATATATTTTGCACTGTATATTTTCCAACAAAGTGACCTCCTATGATGCCAGCATGTGCTTCATTTAGTATCATTGGTCGCTTGTGTTCCAAGACGCACCAACGAAGAATCTCATCAGGTCCCATTTTATACAACTGTCCAGTGATCAATTGGAATTCTGCAGCTCGCACAACTAACTGTTTCTTTTGTGCACTAGTAAATTCAACTAGTGCACAATCCGTACTAAAAAATTGTATGGTGTCTATATATTAATCATGAACCATTATTATTGCAAATAGTTTCGCATTAGGGAGAATATCTTCAAGGTTACCAAGTCCATCGCCACTTTCAATCGTCGACAGATGGTCTAGTCCTTAATTCAGTTGACTGGGTTTAACAATGAATTCAAATTCAAATTCTTGAAAAAGGAGAAGCCACCAGGAAATATTCCCCCAAAACACTGGCTTGTTCACCAGGTATTTCAATGTTGAATGATCTATGTGCATTTTGAAATTTCCACCCAATAAGTAGTGTCGATATTTCTACAGATCTTATACCATAGCTAGTCCTTCTCTTTCCATTGTGGTATAGTTCTTCTCTATTGGAAAATACAATAGGATGGTTAATCGACCCTTTGCCAGGCTGTGCTAGTACCACATTGAGCTCCATATATAATACATTGACATGTACATGAAATTCCTTTTTCTAGTATGGGCACTGTAACCATCTTGTTCTTCAAAGTGCCCATACTCTCTTGGAAAAAAAAAATCCACTAGAACTTAACATATTTTTCAATAACTTCTCCATCAAAGTAGTCACTTCCACATATCCTTTGATAAATTTTCTTGTAGTATCCTGTATGTCCCAATGTAGCTCTTAATTGCTTCACTGTGGTAGATGGTGGTAGGTCGATGATGATCACAATTTTAGTAGGGTGGACCAAAATTCCATCATGACAAACTACATGGCCCAACATATTTCCAAATGGGGAACAAAAGATACATTTCTTTAAGTTCAGTGAAATTTGATACTGGAAACAACGTTCTAGCATCATCCTGAGGGTCTTAATATGATCCTTAATGATACCAAATACTATTCAATCATCGAATTAGACCTCAATAAATTTATGAATAAAATATTTGAAGGAATCTACTACTATTCTGAAAAAATAGCAAGAGCATTCTTGAGTCCAAAGGGAATTACCGTGTATTGGAAACACCCCCACTCTGTCGCAAAGGTTGTCTTGTGTCGATCTTCCTTTATGATTCTAATAGGATGGTAGCTAGAGAACCCATCAAAGAATGAGTAAATTTCTTGACCCCCAACACTTTCCAGTACTTCATCTGTAAATGCAGTGGGAAATGGGTCATGTAAATAAGCATCGTTCAATTTTATTTGGTCGATGCAAATCCTCACTTCACTAGTAGTATTTTTATCTTACACTACTATTGGGATAATCCATTCTGATTCTTCTACAGGTTCTATGATACTTGCATACAACATTCGATCCATATTTTCCTTGACATTTTCTTTATAGTGTGGATTCAGTTGGTATGGTCACTTCTTGTCAGGTTTTGCGTCGAGCATTAAAGGTATCTTCATTTCTCCAAGGTCTCTGACAATCCCTTTCATCTCTGAGAATTTCATAGGGAACATATCTTGAAACTCATGCAATATATCTATGATTTTCCCCACAGTTTCATCATCCTAGTAATCTCCAACATTAGCAAATTTGCAAATAGAATTCCTTAAGTAGGGACATTTTACCAATTAGGTTGTCCCCATAGGGTATTAGTTTTACCAGGATAAGAAATTCCAGGAGAAAAGTTTTCAGAGAAAATGGGTTGATGTTTTTGGGTGGCCATTACATGTTGATTTCTTGAGTAAAGGTAGCCCCATGTAGGTTGATTAGATATCGGTTGAACCCATGGTGTTTATCTCGATATGGTGTAGGGAATTATTACATTTGTGGTTGTGGAGGATGGTCCAACCATGGGCTTCCCTAGGGAAACACTTTGCCCCATATTTGAACTAACTCTTATAGTCATCATGACAGGTGGTCATGGCTATTATCCCTTATTGACAGGATTAATAGGAAAACTAGGGATAGAAGGGATAGTTTGAGCTGACAGGACAGGGATAGAAGGCTAGACGAGCTTATAGGAAACCACACTTTGAACTAGTATTCCAGATATGGTAGTAGCATAATACCAAACAAGGGCATGGTGATATTCAAGAGTGGCTCTTTCCAAATGACTTAGAAAAGGAGAAACACTTATCCTTCTTATGATTTCTCCCCTTGTGCGTAAATTGGACACCATCTCATGGATGGGTTTAAAATACTCATCAATGGATAACAACAACCTTTAAGGGGGTAACTGTACCAATATCGAGGTAAAGGTATACGGATTCTCTGTAGAAAAATACGATTTTCTTCATTCAACAGTAGGAACACCTTCCACGTAAGGATTAGTAGTGGCAGGCTGCTCCATGGTTGTTATAGTTGATTTTACCACACAATGGTTGATCACATATTTATGGTCTTCACTGTCCCTCTGCAAACTCTTTAGACCCCATGGACTTATATTGTACTTTGATGTTCCAATATCATCCCTAAAAAACACCTATTTATTGTTGTATGTGACTTTTAAATCCATACTCGCGTGTACACTCGACTTTTAACCTCAAACGCGTGTACATCGGGATGTGTGCATAAATCCAAATATTTTTGGAGTTTTCCTCATATGAGTCCAAAGATACTAACTCTTGGCCTACCATATTCCTTGAGATCACTCGGATTCGACCCTCCATTACCCTTTTGGAGTGTTATATAAGGAACCCCTTGGATACATTGAAGAGGAGGAATTAAAGAGCAAAGAAACTATAGTCCAGTGTTGCCTCAGTTTGCTTATACCTTGATTCTGCATCCCTTTGTCTTTTTGGAGCACTTTGTGTTCTTCCCAAGCTTGCCTTTGCTTTATGAGATTTCTATCGAGAGATGGAGGATTGAGGTGGTGGAGGCCCACGTGGAGGACTCAGTTTCTCCGATTCATAGACGTGCCGACAAAGGTTGTCACTATTGTAATCTTTGATTTTATTAATAGAAATATATTTTCCTGTCCAATTATGTGCATTTGAATATGAATATTGAATCCATGGATGTATTTAATTTTTTATACATTGTTGAATATATATTCTAGAGTAGGTCTAACACATTATTATAGAGCATGCTTGTCCTTGTTTGTTGTTGTTGAGAGCAAATTGATAATGCAAGCAGGAATTGGAAAAGCTCAATGAGGATCTACTTCAACCGTCCGGAACAAGGTATGATTCGGTATCCCTTAGTGTTAGATGTTTGATTTCTCTTGCATATTGGGAAAGATTGATTTCTATTTTCAAGTTGTCTGTAGTGGTACCCCCAATCCATAGGAATTTTCTCTCTGTAACAGAATTGGCGACTCCGCTGGGGCGCTTCCTAGTTGTTTTTTCTTTGGGGTTGGGGGCACAATGTGCTTGATATTCTTGAATTGCTCTCTGTTTCTCCCTATTTCAGTGTCACATTTAGTAGTGTGTTCATCCATAGTGTGTCCATTTAGTAGTGTGTTCATCTATAGTGTGTTCATTTAGTAGTGTGACACTCCCCTTGATTGGTTTGACCCTGGTCCTTCTTTTTACCACTTTGTTCTTTGTATGAGCAGGTTTTTGGCTAAAAGTCATGTACATACATAGTTTTTGGGCCAAAAGTCGCGTATACACATAGGTTTTTGGCCAAAAGTCACGTATACATGCAGGTTTTTGGCTAAAAGTCACGTACATACGCTATTGTTCTTTAAACAGTCATGTACACCCTCCCGTTTGGTTGAGTTTGATGTTGTGGGAAGTTGTTGGGTGGGTTGTGAGTGTGGCTAGGTCTTCCTAGGTACTAATGTTGTCTATGGACTACTTCTTTTGTGACCATAGACCAATTTTTCATTAATTTTGCTTTGAAAGTAGTTCTAGTCATCTTATCTCTTTTTTTTTTGGTATTAGTGCATTAGTATTTTATTCGCAATGTCTTTTCGGGCTTGTGTTTTATACTTGCTACAAAGACTGTCAGATTTAGCGACTTTTATTGCATTTTCAAAACAATTATATAGTTGCATTCTTATTTTCATCTACATAGGGATTTTAGGAGGAAGTTGCATTGGATTGCTTGGATGAGAGTTGTGTTCAGGTTTTCATTTAGGAATGATTGCATTATCATTTGAAGGAAAATCTTGCATCTCATGTAGTGGCATACCCTATTTTTCATTCTACAAGATTGCACTTGGCATTGTTTGTTAGGTGTGTATATTTATTTCATTGCTAAGTCATAACTCCATTAGTTGCATGACCATTTTCCTTTGAGTAATCACAGCCGATTAAAATTAACACTTAATAAAATGTATTACACTCTTTTCTTTTTTAGGGTGCATCAACAAGATTAGGTTTTAGGGTCTTGGAATAGTTCATTGTGAGTTAAATCTCCAATACCATTAAACAAAACAAGTAGGTGTCTTTCCAAGTGAGAGTGTGAAATCCTTGGTAAAATTAGTGCTTCTTAGGATGCCTTTCTTACATAGGAGTTAAGCACGAGGCAACACACACGATTGTGATTGGGATGACCCCTGGTCACCTCCGGTGAGTGCAAAAGATATTTCTAGGATCGTATTCATATCTAGGGGCTTTTGAGGTACTAGTTGGTTCTTTCGATATTTTTCCTTTGCTACCCTACCCATACGGTTGATCCCACCTACGAATGTCCACCTGAGCATTGGTTATATTGGGGTGACCTTAATTGCCTTACCTAGGTATCGCAGGGGGTACTTGCAGAGGTTATTCTATAGGTTTCCTAGCCAGGTAGGGGTCAAACAGCATAGTCACTTTATGCATTGAAGTTGAGGGCCACTATAATTGGTTACATACCTTTGCTTGTAGTGTATGGGAGTCTCTAGCCTCTCCTAGGCGAGACATGCCTACTTCATTCGGGAGCTCATTTACCCTCCCCTTGGCTTGCTTGCATTTTGGCTATAGATTTTCTTAGGAGTGTGCTCTTTGTGCGCTAGTTTTCTTTTGGGATCACGATTACTTGAGTATATTTATGTTCTCTTAAGTTCGGGTCCTTTTATATTTGGCATGCCTAATATTACTACTAGTATCCCGTCACTCGCTCCAGGTCTTAGTATGGACTCTGGTGTTGGACTAGGGGCACCACATCCCCTTACCTTGCTCATAGATTTGGGAGTGGTCATATTCCATGACCCTCTACTCCATTTGTGGAGGATTTTCACTCCCTTGGTCCGGTCTTAAAACCAGTCACTCGTTCTCACGGGGGTGGTAGTGGATACGTGAACGTTGGGTCTACATCTTACTTTCCTTTTTATGTCCCATCATCCACTGTGTTGCTTCCTTTGAATGTAATTTTCAGGATCAATCCTCCCTATATCCTATATTTTGGAATATTTACTAACTGTTTCCAGTTGTTTTGGACTAATATTATTGTCATGTAGGGTCCTTTTTTGTACACTCTCTCTGAGTCTTTGATACATTTGTTCCTATTACAGGTATCATGACTAAATTGGCATATAGGTTAGGATTTCACATTGGATTGCATTTTGCATGACCTTATGACCGTTTCAGCTTAACCTTAGGTACGCACCCATTCCATAGTGTCACGGAACCTTCATGTTGTTGTTAGAAGTGACAGTATGTGAATGGTAGAGATTTCCTATACATGGGTACCCTAGTTAGATCCTATATTGCATTTGGTACCCATGCTGACATTTCTCCTTTAGGTTGTGTGAGTCCCTTTTTAGTTCCGCCATGTCTTTGAGCAAGAGCTTCATACTCCTCTTGAACTTTATGCTAGTGATTTCCCCCCAGGACTCCCTTGTACATATCAAGTTGTAATTGCATTTTCATGAGTTTTGCTTACCTTATTGAGCCTTATGTCAGGTTCCTGCTTCAGAGTTATAAGCCATGTATCTCAAGCTTGTCTCATGTCTAGCTAAGCAGAGCTTTTACATATCTTTTGCATCTTGATCATCCCTTTTACCGAGAGGAGACCTTCCCTCAAGTGTCGTTATCTTGCACATATCTCCTTGCATTGAGCATAGCTATGCTCCACTACTTGGAATTAGTTTGCTTGTACCCTGACACTCATCTCCTCCTAGATTTGTACTATAAAGTACTTTTATTATTTTTAAAGATTTTCAAAATATCTGAAAAAGTCCAAAAAAAATTAAAAAACATAAAAAATTGGATAGGGAAAGATGTTATCTTTGGCAGCAGTCGAGTCGTGTCGCCTTCAAACAAAGCACTGTATATCACATCCGTTGGTTAGGTTATTAGTTTTACCTTAGGAATTGTACTCGATACTCTGAGTTTATCTCCATTGATTGGTTAAGATTCTAGTCCCTATGGAGCCTCTGTTGATGTCTCCCATGTCACAGAGATGTCCCAGTTTGCATATAGAGTCCATGCTACCTACCTTCAGTCACCATTTAGCTTATGCTCTTGTTCGAAGGAAGTTGAAGCCTGAGTCATCCATTCCTCAGTAATCTTCACTTTGCATGTCGGTCATTCCTAGTATTGTTACTGGTTCGTGCACATCTTGTTTGAGTTCTTCAGCATTATACAACTTTGTTGAGTACCTCGTGTTGGTTGATGGGGGATTCCTTAATTCCCTCCTTCCAGTGGATTCCATTCCATCGACTTCAGATCATTTATTTTGGAATAGTATTCTGGAGTCCTTTGAGTGCCTTGAGACTTACTGTCATCAATGGTAGGTTCTCTTGCCATCAACAGTTGTGGGAATACATCAATGTCCCCTAATCGATGGACTCTTTCAAGTGTTCAACCTCAACACATCTATTCACACTTTTTAGATTGCACTATGTACCTTATTCCCATTTTCATTATCGTAGGGTGATATCGCGTCTGTTAATGGTATAAATCAATGAGTGGTAATTAGATGATGGACTACTATGTTCGAACTCGACACATCTATTCGCATAGTAGGACATGTACTCATAGTAGTCTATGTACAAGACCTTTCAGCTTAGTGACATTCCATGTATGCTACCTCCTTTATCATGCCAGTGTTCATTTGATATCAGCTCTCATGATTTGATTCCAGTGTATATCAGATATCTTCATCCATTATGGAAATATTGATCCATTGTATATCTTCATCCCCTTTGGAGGTTCTGTTCTATTGTATATTGTACATGATGATGGCCACACATGTCACATTTTGTATATCATGCCGATTCATGGCCATTGTACTCTTATGTATCTGGGACTGCTATATGTATTTGCAGTCACATGCAGAGATTGATTATTATATTGTATTGATGAGTGGTTTGTTCTTCCACCTGGGTCTTCATTACTCCACTTCTGGGATGTATTTTATAAAGTATTTCGGCCATCATGTCACCCCTCTGACCTCACACATTAGGGGTCATCTGTTATAGATGATTTTACCACACATGGTTGATCACATATTTATGTCCTTCCCTATCCCTCTGCAAACTCTTTAGACCCCATGGACTTATATTGTACTTTGATGTTCCAATACCATCCCTAAAAAACACCTGTTACAAGCAAACTTAAGTGATAAGAGGGGTTGAGAAAGTTGAAACCTCAATAGGATTATTAAGTTGTTACAACTCGTGATATGTTGCAGGGTCCAATAGTAAAACACAACAAGGAGGATTGGGATCGTACCCTTGCCTGAATACCCGAGTACCTGGAAGATATGTGCGTAGTAGCTCCCTGAGTGTTGTTCTCAATGTATTGATCCAACAAGACGACCAAAAGGATTTTCTCAATTGGCATCGATTACTAGAAGGGTCTCTCTATATACAAAAGGTATGTGGGAGCTCAAGTCCATGTTAGTGTTGTCTGATGCACACCCGTTTGAAATGGGCCTTCCGATATACTATCGAGTACATGAACAACTTTTCGATATACCTCGAAGGTACGTGAAAAGTCATTCGATATACCGATTGGTACGTGGAAGAACCACGCTATCCCTGGGATGTAGTGCAAGCAAAGAACGACAACTCCTATGTTTATAGACGTTGAAACACGTCTTCTAACCTATCACTCAAATTACTAATAATTTTAACCTAAGCTACCATTCGATTTTATCTTTATTATTAGTGAATGTTTGTGGAATATGAAGTAAATTGCAAGATTTGAATTATCTAAATACTCATGCAAACTTCCTTTCAATGAAACCTACCTAAATTAAGGGAGAGGTCCTATATTTTCAAAAATTGAATGTGAACCATGCGATCCAAGCAACTCGTTTCCTCAAACTTCAAATGCTTTCAGACAAGCAAAACTCTAAATCTATGATTTAAAATATCTCTACTGCAAAAGGAAAAGGATTCATAATGCATAAATGCCTATTTTATCTAATCAATCTTCAAAAAACAAAAACACTTCTAATGATTTAACCAAACCAAAAGCAAGCAATCCATCTTTTTCTTTGTTTTTTGATACGATTTTAAATAAAGAAATGAAAAAACTCACATTACAAAATCATAGAAGTCGTACTATGTTTTTCTTTTCAAATATCTGTAAGAGCTCCTAAATGACTAGTCATACAAACCATACACCCAAAAACCAATTTTCACACGAAACTTATGCAATTTCAAATATGCTACTAAGACAACATCTTAATATCTAACATTAAAAAGTACATCTACGCTAAAAAAACACAACAATACTTATCAATGAGCAAGAGAGAAAATTGATCAAACCCAAAATGAAACAAAAAAATAGAAAGAAAAATCTCTAGAGCTGGAAAAATCCTACCTCGATGCACCCTAAAGGGTAGATCAAGGTTTCGTACAATAATTAATGCACTATGCTACTCTGTAGAAGGTGTCATTGGTGCTTCCTGATTCTAGGAATAAGACGTTGGTGGCGCTAGTTGACAGTGGCCAACATGCATCAACAAGAGTCCGACGCTCTGTCAAGAACACCCATGTGCATTGATGGATCTAGAGAACAAAAGAGCCAAATAAATTTAGGTTAACCCAATGTGAATCAAGCTGGAATTACAATAAGTAAAAACATGAACCACAGAAGGAAAATTAGGGTGAAGTAAGGTGGATTAATCGCCTTAGATATTTAAATGAGTAAGAAAAATTTTATAAGCTTGTAATCAAAAGCAACATAAAAAATTCACAAATCTGATTTTTATGTCCCTAGTACAGTCGCCAACTTTGTTACCGGGAATATTTCAATCAGCGTGGACACAATTTGTTCCCCTATCCTGCATGAGGTAGATCTAAAACAAAAAACTACAGCGATGCATCCTTCTCCTTGATAATTGAATTACTTGAATGTTTAATCTTTCCTTACCTCAGTGATGGAGATTGTTCTTTCCTTAGGGATCCTTTGCAATCAAATGTACCTATAAAGAGAATGAAGAACAAGACAAAATGGTGAAATCAACAAGACAATCCAAATATCTATACTAATAGTCAAGGAAAAATAAATAAACAACTGATATTAACACAAATAGTTTATAGAAAAGGAGAACATGTTTCTATTAATAATATAAAGAGTAAGAATATACAACCAAAGCCTTGACGTTGAAGCTTAAATCTCACAATACTTTCAACATCAATATTGTACACACTTTACAAGCCTCACTCACAATGACACTCTCTTTCCTCCTACACCATCTATGATTCCAACAGCATGAACATGCTCTCTTGGTATTCCCGCCCCCCTCACTCATGAGAGGAAGCTTGTATAAATAGGCCAAGGGAATCCAAAAGGGGTTGAGATATTTTGGTAGGAAGGTAGGGAATTATCCCTAGGGGTTAGGAGCTCAACTTCCACCTAATCCTAGCAATCGGGATCATCCTCCACTAGAAATTTCATCTAGAAGGTTCTCGAAACCTCCCTTTTTTCCCTTTTTGACAGTGCTAATTCTCTTTTCATATGGGAAAGTAGCATTGATGGTCGTTGTCTTGAGGTAAAAGGTGTTTCCAATGCACTATGTCAGCAGGAAGAAAGAGTAAGGAAGGTCTGATGCCCTATGTTAAGAGACAAGGTGCATCAGACATCCTAGGATTGGGAAAAAGGTTCTCCAAAATATATCTTGTCCATGCCACTTAAGGGGATTGAGTATAGCTACCAATTTCAGGTGTAACAAGGTGGTACCCTGAAAACCTCCCAAACAATTTGAGGAAAGAAAAGAAGTGATTGAGGATGCATCGGCAAATATCATGGAACTCGAAAAGGAAGCCCAAGTAATTTACCCACCATGCACACTTAATTTGGTCAATTTGGCCTTGTTAAACCACTATCCTAAGTTTTATTGACTTAATTGACATGAGAGGATCACTATATGACATCAGCATGAGCACACCCATGCCTACCTTCAGTCAAGGAGGCCAACTAAGCCTTCTCCTTCATTTGAGGAGGCTAACTGGAGCATTCCAGGGGTGATATGAGTGTCATAAATGCACCTATTTGCTAAATGATGGTTACAATTAGTTAATCTAAGTGGTGTAGGTGCCTCCATTCAAATTGTCTTGGCATTCATGCATCTTGCATGACCATTTTATTGTATTATTAATTAATTCATTGATTATACAGAGCTGCAACATTCTATTGCAGCACCATTTTTTCAATTTTATGCATATTTGTCTGTATTCTTTATGAGACTGTGTTTTATGTTCCTAGACAACTGTGACAAATTAATATGGTATCAGAGATCATGGCGGGGCGAAGATTAGATCTCTCAAAAATAAGGTTTTTGACAGATCTTGCATGAAAAATTAAGCAAAGCTCAAAAATTCCAGCACTGCACCAGAAGCAAAGGCTTATGTTAAGAACCTATGTCAACCTTCCACTTTATTTTGTTAGTATATTTTATTGGACACATATGCTTTGTAAGTCATCTCGTTAGTATGTTGTATTATCCCATGAATCAAAGGCTTATGTTAAGAACCCGTGTCAACCTTCCACTTTATTTTGTTAGTATATTTTATTGGACGCATATGGTTTGTAAGTCATCCCGTTAGTATGTTGTATTATCCCACATTCATGGGGATTAATAGTTGATGTTAAGTCATCCAGTTAGTATGTTGTATTATCCCACATTCATGGGGATTAATAGTTGATGTTAAGTCATCCAGTTAGTATGTTGTATTATCCCACATTCATGGGGAGTAATAGTTGTTTAGATTAGACATAGTATATAACTAAGCGTTAAGGCCAATGAAATAATCGAAGAGTTATTTTGTATTGAGCTTGCTCAAAGAAGGTTGCCCCCTCGAAGTGGCCTGCGATTAATAAAATATTTCTGTGATCCATAATTTCTGTTATATCATACATTCTTATTGTTTATTGTAGAAGGTTCTCCACATCTGGTATCAGAGCACTTTCCTTGGAACAAGTGGGAAATTTCTATGTTTTTTTCAAAAAAAAAAGAGGGAAAAATTGGGTGGCAACTTTCAGGTGACTTTCTAAAACTTTCTGCACAAAATCAGAAGAAACAGGTTGCATATATGAATTCCTCATGCAAAAAAACATAGTTTCAAAAAAACAACCATCTCGTTTAGAGTTCCGGAAGTGGAGATATCACGGATTTAAAATCAACAATTTTTTAGAATTTCGGTGACGGCCACAGAAATTGCAGAGCGAAAATATTTTGACCAAGTGCCTAGATTTCTATTCCGATTGCATGGGTAGAAGCAGAGTGGTTGTTCTAGTTCCAGAAATAGACTATAATAGTAATTCGGAGCAATAGAGATCAGGTTATGCTGATTTTAAAATTTCGTCTCAAAACCCTAACTCTAATTACGGGTTTTTTTTGGGCATCAGGTGGAATTTCTACCACATTTTTTCTAGCACTGAGATTATTGCAGTATTTCTTCTTGTAGTGGTACTATTCATTTGGATCAGGGAATAAACCCTATCCGCTTAACTGTGGGAAGTACTTGGGCATAGCCCTAAAACTCATCGTGAGGAGTACCACAAGAACCCTGAAGTAGCTAGCCATTGAGAGGACCTGCCAAGCGAAAAGGGCAACAACCCCCACTAGATTGACTAGATTCCCATCCGTGAGGAAAACCAAAGAGTTGTCGTTTTTTGCCGAGCATTTAGCAGTTTTACCTGCGCCGTGAAGTGAGGGATACTGCCCCAATACTCAAGCCTGAGACAGCCTTGGTGGCCGAGTGACTACCTTTGAACTATTAGGAATCCGAATATACCTGGGGTTCATATCTATTTACATTTGATAACGCACAGAATTCCAGAATTGTCACATATCATTTCAAGTTGATAAAGCACAGCATTCTTTCACTGCCACAAATCATCTCTTCAAAGAAAGAAAAAAACGAGTATAATTTTTTGGTTTTTTTAGCCATATCTTCCTTGATTTAGCTCCATTTGCCTTGAAAATTCATATTCACCCCTATCATTCCATTCTGCATATTTCATTCATTGAGGACCCTATCCCAAATTCCACTTCCCGAAGCTCAAAATTCCACATTTGTCATAACTTCTTCAATTCTCACCCAATCGCCTTCAAATTTTGCCACAGTGTTTGTTTCTGAATTCTGCTTCATTATCCCTCTCTAAAAAATATTCCCGTTCTTTCACCCCGCTTATGAAATTCACATTTTATGTTCCTTGTCCTTTAGAAAGTGTCCCAAACCTAGTCAACTCCAATTACCCACTCACTTCTTTCCCAACTCAAAATTTTTCTTTTCTAAAACCCTCTTTGTTTTTGTTTTTCTACCCATTCCCCCCCCCAAAAAAAACAAAACAAAACAAAAGAACAAAAAACAAAATTCTTGTTGTTGTCACCCACACAAGAGCAAATAAACAAATGGAAGAAGAACTTGTCACCCTCAAGACCAAACTTACAGATCTGGATCAAAGATTTCTCGACCTCCATCTTCAGCATTCAATGGCATGAGCAACCGACAACAGCTTGAATCTTCTGCAGACACTGAGTTCTCTTCTTCCAGCAACTTTCGTGAGCCGAATATTGATTTCCCTTACTTCAATGGTGATGATCCAACTGGATGGATACACAAGGCAGAACAATACTTTAATATGCATAACACTTTCGATGTCACCAAAGTCCCACTTGCATCATTTCATTTGGAACGTGAATCCCTTCAATGGTTCTGTTGGTACATCAAAGATCATGAAGAGCCCCAATAGACATATTTTTGCCAACTCCTTTTGCACTGATTTGGCCCTAGTGGTTTTGATGAATTCACAGGAGGACTCACCAAACTTCACCAGACTGGCACTGTGAGAGAGTATCAGACATAATTTGAGAAATTAGTCAAGCACACAGAAGGATTTTTTGATGCCTTCTACAGGAGTTGTTTTATCAGTGGTCTTAAGGATAGAATCCGATCTAAGGTTAACATGTTCTATCCCAACACAATGATGGAAATCCTAGGGTTGGCTAAGTTGGCGAAGGACAAGATCAGGGCTCGGCAATGCCCCAAATCCACTTTTGTTCCATTTAAAAATATGGTTTCCCAAAGACATCCAATCCCTCCAACTCCTAGACCCACTCCTATCAAGAATTTGTTTGAAGCCGAGATGCGAGCACGTAGGGAAAAAGGACTTTGTTATAATTGTGATGGGAAATTCACTTGGGGACATCAATGTACTAAACAAAATCTCTATCTCTTGGATGTGGTTTCTCTGCCTGCACTCAAAATTTGTGAAACTCCTCAGGATCCAGTAAACGATCAGCTCGACATTCAGCAGCCGCATGTTGAACCTCATTCTCATGTCAAACACCCAAAGATATCTCTCCATGCATTAGCCGAAGTCACCACCCCACAAACCATGTAGGTCAAGGTTTTCTTCAAGAAGATTCCTCTTACAATACTCATTGATTCTGGTAGCACCCATAACTTCATTGATCCTCAGATTTGCAAACAAGCTAATAGTTTTGTCCATCCTTGCTCCATCTTTAAAGTCATGGTTTCCAATGGGAGCACCTTACCTTGCAAAGGAAAGTGTCACAATGTGTGTGTCTCTATTAGATATTATAACTTGCGCTCTAACATGTTTGCCATGCCTCTAGGAGGATGTGATGTGATTTTGGGAACTCAATGGTTACGCACTCCTGGACCCATCTTATGGGATTTTACTGAACTGTGGACGCAATTTTTAGTTAATGGGAACAAACACACATTCAATGGCTTACAAACAGGTTCTCTCAGCATCATCAGTTCCCATCACATGGAAAATCTCCTTAAGATGAATTCACATGGTGTCATTGCTTAGATCCATTTCATTCAGATGCAACCTTCAGGAGTCTCAACTACTCCCTTGGATCTTTCATTTCGATGCACCCTTCAGATGCCTGATTATTCCAATCTCTTCACTCTTGAGAGTGATGCTTACGAAAATGGACTTGGGATTGTTTTATTTCAAAATGAGCATCCCATTGCATTCACCGATAAATCCCTTTCTGGAAAGAATCTATCCACCTCTACATATGAGAAGGAAATGATGACTATTTTGCACACAGTACAGAAGTGGTGGCCATCCCTCTTAGAGAATCCTTTCGACATCAAGACTGATCACCAGAGTTTGAAATATTTCTTGGAACAACGGGTATCATCCCCAACACAACAAAAATGGGTTAGAAAACTCAAGGATTATGACTATAAGAAGGCTCAGGACAATCTTGTGGTGGATGCTCTTTTCCACACATTTGATGCCCATGTTTCTCTTTCAGTTATTTCTATGCCTATTCCAACTTAATTACACTCTGTTCAACAAGGCTATGTCAATGACTCCTCATTATCTGAAATCATCCAGCAGTTGGCCAGTAACCCTTCTATGGTACTGTATTTATCTTGGGATGGATTTTCTCTGAGATACACGGGTTGTCTGGTGCTTCCCCAGAGCACAGACCTTAAAACATGTAGTCTTTTATGAACTCCATGTTTCTCCATTGGCAGGGCACTCTAGGTTCATTAAAACATATGAGCTGGCGTGATGTAACTTCTTTTGGAAGCGGGTGCAACAAGAAATTCAACATATGGTTGTCGAATGTGCTCCTTGTCAGCACCACAAGTGTGAAACTACACTCCTTTCTGGTTGCTCAAATATTTTCCCACCCCTACAAGGATTTGGACATATATTTCGATGGATTTCATTCAATGGATCCCTAAATATGGAAGGAATACCGTAATATTGGTTGTGGTGGATCGACTCTCCAAATATATTCATTTTTGTGCTCTCAGCCATCCATATACCACCTCTTCAATCGCACAAATTTTCATGGACCATATATTCCTTCTTCATGGAATCCCTTCTTCCATTGTATCAGACCGCAACCCAACTTTCACAAGTCATTTTCGCCTCACTAACACCAAACTGCATATGAGTTCAGTTTCTCACCCACCAATAGATGGTCCGACTACAGTCGTCAACGAATATTGGGAAACTTATCTTCATTGTTTCACCTCTGAAGAACAACATCAGTGGGAAAAGTGGCTCCCTATGGTTGAATGGTGGTACAATAATTCCTACCATACTACATCTAAAATGAGTCCATATGAAGCAGTTTATGGTCACACACCTCCAGTACTCCTTCCATCCACCCCCAGCAGTTCACCAATAAGGAAGTTGACATGGTTCTTCGAAACTGACATCAGATTCTTCACCTCCTACTGTTATAGTGGATTTCACCACTCTAGGTGAATCACACTTTGTATGGCCTTCCCCTGTCCCGCTGCAGACTCCTTAGACCCTATAAACCACTTTTTGTCCTTTGATGTTTCCTTTATCATCCCTAAAAACATATGAAAAATGATATACACGACTTTTAAACCTATAAGCGTGTACATACGCAGGTTTGACCACTAAAACCGTGTACATCGGGATGTGTGCATAATCCAAATCCTTTTGGAGTTTTCCTTGACATGGATCTGACTCATTCGACTCCTGGCCTTCCCTATGCCTAGAGATCACTCGGATTCGACCTTTCATTATCCCTTTGAAAAGCTATATAAGGAACCCCTTGGTACATTGAAGGCATAAGAGAGAATTGAGAGCAAAGAAAC